>JAGFPH010000252.1:295482-330794 GCA_018207615.1 Philaenus spumarius | reverse complement strand
CAAACAGATTATCACTTATGAAACAATGGTGTTAATCATGGGAAGTACAACAATGTATTTGTTGTAAAATGGGCTGTTGCCCCCCAGTTCACCCATTAGACGTAACTATTTAAATTGTTTGTGTTATTATTTATTTTATTTCCTAAAAAAAAACACTTAAAATTAATAAGTGCCAAATTTGCAATTCTCTAGCTTTAAGGAAAAGTAAAACAATCGACATTTTTTATAGGGGTTGATACTACATTTTCACCTCTTAGAAGTAAGCGACAAAATGCAAATCTAGATTACTTTTTCTACCTATCTTGTGAGAAATAAATGTTCAAAATTTCAGCTCTCGAGCTTAATATTTATTGTTTTATGAGTTGTTTCAAAATCCTTAAATCAAAATTAATTCTAGCCTATGTTACTCAGGGATAGTGTAGCTTTTAAAAACTGTTTTCTTAATCGGTTCAGTAGTTCCAGAGATTACCCCCTACATACAAACAAACGAACAAATTTTACCTCTTTATAATATTAGTGAAGATAGAGAAGATAATAAAGTGTTTACAATACTAACAAAATTAATGGCAGGCTTACTACTGACTATCAAGCAAAATTTTCAAAATGTATTTTTTCTCCTCGGCCACCTTGCAACATACCACCATTAAGGGTGCGCTATACCACTAGAGAGAATCCTCAGCACGATGTTGAATAAATCCACTAGGAGCGCTGGCAATCAGTCTAGCAGTGAGGAGGCGGAGCTAAAGAAATGATTGACAAGGTTTGGGTTAAACCTTCGTGCAGACTAGACGTACAACGTAGTCACACACACAACACTGTACTTCCTTTCCTTGTTAGCCCTACTGTTAGTAATAATTATCACTTAGCAACGCAGCGAAGGCATTCAAAACACATTTAAAAAAAATAAGGAATTGAATAACTGAATTCGTTATTTTGTTTTGTACTTAATAATACAAACAAACTGTTTACTAATGTTGCAAAATGTTAGTTATTATTAATTTATTATTGTTCTGAGTAAAAAAATCACTTTTTAACTATAAGTGCACGTTTCTTTGACAATAATATTTTTAAAATGTAGGCCTACCTACACATCTGTATCTATAATATTCAAATAGTCATTTAATTTGTACTATGAAATGTCTGCATATTAATAGTGTCGGTTTTTATAAAATTTGATGTATAATAATTTGGCTATAATAGTACAATAATTTACAACAATTAGTTATATGATTATGACACTTAAGATCGATCTTTCAATCCAAATTAAACCCTGATTTTTATCATAAAAATTATATACTGTATGTATATATTTTGTTACAAAAACAAGAAAAGAAAAACCCTTAAAATTAAACATCCATATCACGTCCAGAATTCAATTTAAAATTAATTTTCTGTAAGTTTCTTTAGAAAATGCCTTGCAAAATAACCTGAACCTGCATTTTCTTGTTAGGTTAATTTGAATAATTCTGGTAAAGTGCATCCTCCTATTTCATTAATTTTTTAATTATTTGTCTTTGAGCCCCTGTACAACACTCATGTTTTAGAAAGGAGTAAATTTACCTAATTTAAAGATAAGCATAGCCAATTAGGCCTACTTTAAATTCGGAATCTAGGAACAAATAGGTATAGCTATAGGCCTATTTTGAAATAAATAATTAACTTACTCATTTTTCATTTTGATGAGAAAAAAACATTATTATTTATGCATTATGAAAATTATTATTTGTACATACATTTCCCAAAAATATAACCGACTATTACGCTATAGGGTTTGAAGTTTAAAATTTAAAACTCAATCCGTTATCAAAAAGAGTTTATTGCTTCTGCACTGACGGAACGAAAAATATCAATCAATTTTGAACAAATAAAGATAGAATTAGGTAAATTTAATTGGATTGACATTCCCAAAACGAAAAATGTTAACGTTGCTTTTTCAAAATTTGATTCAGTTTTAAGAAATATTGTCGATACCTACTAATTCCAAACAGTTGCTGATGTCTAAAAAATTCCACAAAGCTAAAAAATCATAAATCCATCGATTGCGGAAATATTTTTAAAAGCATTAATATACGCAATAAAATAAATAAAAAACTAAAGTGAATACTTTACGATCATAACTTTAATCATTATGTTCGGGAATAAACTTATAGGTTGTTTAAGGATATTGATTAAACAAAAATTAATTACTTTTTAAACACAAAGGAAAAAGTAGGGAGCAATGACGTATAATATATAATATTACTAGAGAAATTAATCGAAATAATGTAGACAACATTATTGGCATTGTTCTTCTGGAAGACCCTATGTGTAGGCCTATTGCAAATGGGGAAAATACACATGCCCGTATATTTTCATAACTCATTGAAATTTAATTAAAATAATGTCGACAAGCTTTAATATATGTACTATTTTTTTCATAGAAAACGTTGAATGCGATAAATTTGAACAATCAGATAGTGACGAAAAGATAATGAAGAGGAATTTAGGCTAGAACAAAATGTCATTATAGACAGCTCTGATGATAGTGGCGAAAAAAATGATGACTGATACGGAAGAATTGAGCGAAGAAATCAATTAATAATTTTTGTCAAAATAAAGATGAGCTTTTTCGTATAGGCCTATTGTTCATATTTATTAATAAAATAAAATTTAAATAACTAGCATTAAAATAATATAAATTGTCGTTTTATGTTTTATCTATACTAATCTATACTAATATTATAAAGAGGTAAAGTTTGTTTTTTTGTTTGTTTGTTTGATTGTATGTAGGGGGTAATCAGCGCCGGTGCAAGGAGTTTTTCCTGAACATGCGAGAGTCATTTTTGGCGCCTCCCTCTATACACCCCCCCCCCGCCCCTATATAATATGTATATATATTTATATATCTCCTTATTGCAATAAAAAATGGGTAGGGCCTACATTATCAAATGTATACCAATTGAAATTATTTATTTATATAAAATCAAATTAAAATATAATGTCGAGCAACAATTTTAAAAATAAAAGTAAATATAAAATATTTTTTATACATATACAGTGTATTATATATATAGCATCGGTCTTTTTTACCTTAAATAAATGTATGATAAAATGGAAAGTTAAGTGGTTAATTTGTATTGTTTTATGGGTTGTTACCACATTTTAACCCCTTATCAGTACACTACAAAATTCAAATATTGTTTACTTTATATATATATATATATATCTTGTAAGAAATGAATGTACCAATTTCCAGCTCTCTAGATTTAAGGGGAAGTTATATTTAATTTGTATTGCTTTTGGGATTGTTATCACAATTATTTCACCCCTTAGCAGCTCAGTATAAAATGCAAATATGGTTTACATTTTATACTATCTTGTAAGAAATAAATGTACCTTTTTTCAGCTTTCTAGCTTTAGGGGATGTATAATAATTAATTTGTTTTGTTTTAGGGGTTGTTGTCACAATTTCACCCCTTAGCAGCTCAATATAAAATACAAATATGGTTTACTTTTTACATATATCTTGTAAGAAATAAATGTACAAATTTCCAGCTCTCTAGTCTTAATGGATGTATAATAATAAATATTTATTGTTTTAGGGGTTGTTTGAACCCTTAAATCAAAATGATTTATAGCCTATGTCTCATTCCAGTTCATGATCTATATGTGTGTTAAATTTCATTCAAATCTACGCAGTACTTTTTGTGTGATTGACAGTCAAACAAACAGACAAACATACACCCTTTCACATTTATAATATTAGTGAAGTTAGTATAAAATGTACGGCGGTCTCGTCTTTAGAGGGGGGGGGGGGGGGAAATTTTCACTGAAACCAAAGGGCGCCGATTTCGAAAGGATGGCGCCCTATACAATACTGTTTGTTGTACTTGTGCCTGATCTTGTCTATCCATAAAGAGGCGCCAAAAAGAAATAGGGCTATTCCGCGTTTCTTTTAATTCCCGAAAAGGGCTGTCGCGTCTGTAAGAGGGCGAATTTTTCAATGAAACCAAAGGGCGCCGACTCTGAAAGGATGGTGCCCTATAGCGGTGTAGGTTGTCTGTCTTTAAAAAAGCGCTAAACATAAACAGAAATAGGGAGTTTATTTTAAAACCCGAAAAGGGCGGCCACATCTTTAGACAGACATATTTCGGTGCAAAAAAAATTTTCGGAAAATTTGTATGGCGCCTTGGTCTTGATTGGAATGTTTGCCTCCCTGGCGGCGCCCCATGCGTCCGCATGTTCCGCATGGTCCTTGCGCCGGCCCTGGGGGTAATCTCTGGCACGACTGAACCGATTGAAAAAATAGTTTTACTAATAAAAAGCTACACTATCCCTGTGTAACATAGGCTATAATTCATTTCGATAAAAACCTTTTTTTATTTCAATATTTGTAAATTTAGTCGGAAAAAATTCTTAGGTTAGGCCTAGAATGATAAACCAACACATGTATTTACATTTATTACCATAGCAACCAATTGAATAAAATAACAGGTAATATAGCGTTAGCTCCAATATTTCCATTAACAGCTAATTTCAAAATTTGAAGCAATTATTTTTGTATTTCTAGCTTTTAGGTTAGGGTTTTAACGTGTAGACCTGAGCCTTGCTGGTTCTTTTAACCATTGGGGGTTGGCGTGCGGAGCACGCAGGGGTCTCCTCTAGTTAATATATATTTTGATATTATATAATTTAAAACCAACACGAACTTAATAAGTGCGTATTTTAAATCTATAAAAAAACGTCATTCACAGTAAAGTGGCATTAGGCTACTTATGTTAAATTAATACAATACTGATTGAAATTGAAACATAGGGTAATTTTATTGTTAACAAAATTAAAAATTGCAGTCAGCTGAATGTTTGTGGGTGTAAAGATCGTCAGTTCATTAGTAAAATTAACTATGCAACGATGAGATGCACTGAGCGCGCAGCATGTTTATGTCGCTGACTGACGGACTTTCCCCCGGTATCCACACAGCTGACGATTTTCTTTATTAATACAAATGTATCAAAATTCAACTGTATAAATTTCATACGGTATGAAATAACTTTATATTTAAAATTTTTTTGACATGTTCATATACGTGACTGACGTATAATCCCCCAACTTCTATACAGCTGATTATTATTTTTTGGTTTTAAATGATCTAAAATATTATCCCCTAAATTTTGGCGCGGTATAAAATCACTCGGAGCAAAAATTTTTTTGACAACTTTCACATGCTGCCATTTTGAGTTCCACCGCGGGTGCGGGAACTGACGCTCATTTTGTTCAGTATTGAATATTAATCAACTGCTATAAATTAAATTTATTCGGTATAAAATTCCTCGAAAAAATGCAACGCTACCTCCCGTACTAAGAGTTTGTTTTAATCTTTCTACTCTTCCTTCTTGTTGATAATGCTAGACCTGATTTCTTTCTAGAACGCTGTGACGGCATTTAAAAAATCTTATATTGTCAAATAAACAGTACAAACAGATTTTACGCACTGGATGCTCGCAAATGTCGGGAAGACAGACAAAGTGGGAGGAGTCAACCTTGAAAAGTCTTGCGCTAGCCTGTTTCACTGAATTGACGCACTACCGCGCCACTTTACGGTAGCAAAAATATCGCTTGCAAGCACTTGCATGATTGCAAAGTACTGTCTTATTTTTTATTTTATCAATATTAATTCAAATGCAACATTTTCAGAAAACTTCAATGTACAATTTGTAGGGCACAAAATGTGTTTAAACGACTTCATGTTTCCAAGTAACTCAACTGAAAATCAGGTTTTTCGCCTACTTATAAGGTAATTATCTTTAAGTAAAATAGATAATTTCCATTGTTTAGCACCTAAAAATTATAGTTTAAATGTTCGTTAACAACTTCCCGCAAATTTCAAAACATTATCTTCAAAATTGAATGAATGATTTATAAGATTGCAGAGGGCTGCATAGGTCTGTTTCTTCCTGGTATGGCGCACCCTTAACAGAGTTGTTCTTAAAGCGCAACAAATTTCTTAAAAAATATTACTAAAGTGCAAGTAAAGGATAATGAACCGAACCAATTTACTCCGAGGGTATTGAACCAAACCAATGTACCAAATCGCATGTCCAAGATCGGAGGCAGTGAACTAAAATTAACCTTAATAGCTGTCATTTAGAACTCGACATCTTTTCAAAATGTGTCATTAAATAATTTAGAACGATTTTTGTTTTGTGGCCAAATGTTATGTCTGAACAAAGAAATGCAGTGCTTGGATATACGCGGTGGCAAATATGTGTTGATTGCACATACTGTAGATAATTAACAGTTTTGCAAATTGTTTTGGTAAGAAAGCCCAAAACTAAAAAACAGTACGTAATTCAGAATGTTGATAGAAATACTAGATACTACATACAACATCATGAAGGATTTATGCAGAATTTTAGAAATTCAGTTCCCCGATTGTTTTTTAACTTCCTGACGGCCTATTTTGAAATTATTTTACTACGACATTTGAGTTAAATTTAAATAACGTAAATTAATTATATTTCTCACATTTTAGCCTACTCGAACTCTCCTTATCTCACCATAAACGGACGACAAAGAAAACATGAGTATTTTAGTACAGTGCTCAAGTACAAACAGATTTAATTTAAAACAAGCATGTTGTTTTCTAGTTCTTGATGTAGGTTAATATTTTATCTTGAGATTTTAGCGTTGATAATAAGAAACATCTCCTCAGAAGATAGACTAGTTCTAAACAATGAGTAGAAAGTGCTTATGTTAACTTTTTGTGTTTTGATTCCCTGAGTCCAGTTAAATGAACTTACACTACACTTCCTTCATTCAGCAGCATCCCTCAATCATAAAATTAAAGTTTTAGATTTTACAAGAAACAACTAGGCTCGCTTAAATATGAAATAAAGATTATTATTAATAACATTTGATTTATTTTTACCACAAATTACCTCATTTTGCTAACTGAATATAAGGCCACATTTGGAATATTTTTTGGAGATGTTACCATGAAACAGTTTGTGTTACGGCAAGTTTAAGCAAAGAAAGATTTCTCAGTTTTCGCATCATCGGAGAAATGATTTTCCCAATGCTATGAAACAATTATCCCTGGCAATTGTACAACCTTTCTCACTTTCTCAGTTCCCTGAACTTCCCTGATGGTAGACACCCTGTACCGATATTCATAAAATTAAAAGTTTTCGCCAAAATATTTGTTTCACTCCAACGGATCCTCCAAAGAAAAATATTAACATCTCCGTTTATAACAAAATAATTCGACCACTCAACTGAACCGCTGACATGAGCAAATTTCCAAAATTAAGTTTAGGCCTATATGTCGAATTATTTGGGAAATTGGTCTACTCACGAGGGCGTTCAACGGCTGCCTGCGTGTACGATTATAGTGTGTACAAACAGCGATGCGCTCTAAGCCATAAAATCGACCCTATAGCTCCCACACGCGCAGACACACTCACACGGCCTACCTCTTATTAATCACCAACTAGCCCTTATGCTACAAAATCACATTTTTCTAACCGTTAACTTTACTTAATTTTTACTCTAATAATTACTGAACTATAAATATTATTCCTCGCAAACAAGGTACATTTGTGACAATCTAAGCGGTTTGACGGCCAGTAGGTTACAAAATCATAAATTTGACTTCTTAAAAATTGTTATTGACATTTTATTTGAATTAGCACGATCACAATGACATACGTAACTACAGTAATTCTAGAAGTGATTTCAAAAGTATGCAAAAAACAAAGAAACTAAAAAATCAGAATAAATATAAATAAGTGAACGTATACTAAGAATAAAATAAAAATAATTACAAATTCATTTTGCAATGTTACTGTACAATAACTAATAAATCAATAAAATAATATTATAGAACTAACACAAGCATATTTACATAGCAATATCGAAAGTTAAGGAGGGGAGGTTTCTTAAAAGTGTCTTCTTAAAATTCCAATGTATGCCAAAAAGTAAATAAAATAAATCAGAGTCAATGTAACAAGGAACGTAGCCTATACTAAGAGTAAAATTGTCACAAGCATATTGACTCATATAGCATATAGCAGAGTTTGATTCCACCTCAGCCTCCAACGCTGCATTCTTCCGCTTGCAGACGAAAAATTCACTTTGCACTTAAACCTTAACGCCTTGGATTAGAGACTGCTTCGCTCGCGTGAGGTGAAAAATGCCTGGTACTTTTATGGTATTTTATGTTTTGATCGTTATTGGGGCAACGAGGCAGGCTATAAGGTCGTGTAAAAAAACAAAATGCGCGGAATAATCTCGTTAAATAAAACCCTTCAGGTCAAAAAAGTGCTTCTGGTTTATGGAATTTTTTTCCCTAACGAACTCGTCTGAACGATTTAGAAAACCAATGTCTGTAACAAATCGTACTTAAAATGCGGCCGTTAGAGTTCGAACACATAATTATATATAGGCCTATAAAGTTTTTAATGACACACGAAACGTTTTCTGGGGTCATCGGTACTCATTTACTATTCCCGTCTTTAGGTATCACCATAAAAGTCACTGCAATGGCTCATCTTTCCTATGGGAATTAGCTAATAACTGTAAATTGGGTATAGCCTTTCCCTACTACATTTTTTAAGAAAGCTAAACTGCTTTAGCTAATCTGCACTAATCAAGTCAATCAGACATGGCCAATAATTTTAGTTCAAACAAAAATGTTTGTATTTAAACTATTTTCATTGTCATCATATTATACTAAAGCCAACAATGACGGCGACACGACGCGATGCGATGCGACGCGATGCGGTTAGACGCGACGTCCAAACACATAAAGGGCGATGCGACTAGACATGACGTCCAAACACACAGAGGGCGTTGCGACGCGGAGCGACTTGGAACTACAACCAACAGGAACAGAGCAGTCAGTTTGCACAATAGCGCTGTCTAAAGTAGACCGTTCAGTACTTCTGTATGACAACCCCTTATTTAAATTAAATACTTTGCTGTGGGGTGTTAAGAGGGAATGGATAAATTATTTATGTCAAGGGAGGGAAGTTTACGGAGAGTATCACCATTTATTTCCCTTATACGAAGAACGAAACTTTTCTACATTTGAAAAAAATACAAAAAATGTTTACTACTTTTTATGTAGGCCTAAAGTTGAACTTTTACCTTTCGTAACTGAACATTTTTTGTTTCTCCAGCTAATAAATTTGTAAATTTTACATCTATCATTTTTTTACTGGCATATATAAATTCTTTGAATCTTTCTGTACAAAAAAGCTACGGAACACTTTTGGATTGGGGTTCATTTACTATTTTTGGCGATTTCTTGAAAAAATGCTTGCAAACGCCGAAAATCCATTTTCGTTAAGAAAAATTAAGCTTACTTGTACTTGATAGAGCCGGAGCTACATCAATCCACATCTTGTCTACCACTCCTCTATTCCTGTGATCTATGTGTTTTGATTTCCAAAACGGTTGTCTTGAAAACACCTCATTAATTAACAACTCACCATCCATCCCGGCTACTGAACACACACTGCTATCGTGCTATCACTTCTAGTCGCTTGAAAAAATCAAACTGATTTGTTTCAGAGGTGTCACGCCTCTTCGCGTCGCGTCGCGTCGCATCGCGTCTCGTCGCGCCCTGTGTGTTTTATGCCATATGATTTTTTTAATTCGTGTTTGATAGTATCGTGTCGCGCCGCGTCGCGTCGCATCGCTGCCTGTGTATTTTGTAACCTTATTGTAAACTATGTGAAACTGACTTTTTGTCTAGTTAAATAAAGTGGCGCTGACAATTCCAACTTTTCTATACTAATATATTAATAACATAAAAAAGATTTAAAATTTGTTTGTTTGTATGTAGGAGGTAATCTCTGGAATTACTGAACCGATTGAAAAAATAGTTTTACTAATAAAAATATACGCTATAGTAACAGGCTATAGTTCATTTTGATGAAAACATTTTTTATTTCAATATTTGCAAATTTAGTCTAAAAAAATCTTAGGTTAGCCCTAAACTGATGATGAGCCAGCATATGTATTTACATTTATTACCGTAGCAACCAATTGAATAAAATAACAGATACAACATCTGTTTGCCCTAATATTTCCAGTAACAGCTGATTTCAAACTTGGAAGCAATTATTTGTATTTATAACTTTTAGGTTAGGTTTTTATTAAAGTGTAGACCTGAGCCTTGCTGGTTCTTTTAAATTTTATTATAACTGCTGTTATAAAATATACGAAATAATTTGGATTGAACATTTGACATTATTTACCGTTTTAGCTTTGGGGTTATTATTAATCCTACACTTTTATTATAAAGAAAACATAACATGATTATGTGTATAGAAGGTTCCAACTGAGTTGGCGTGCGGAGCACGCAGGAGCTTACCCTAGTTTCTTATAAATATCTGTGTTTACCTAATGGTTTGAGTTCAGTGAATGTTACATTTTTAAAAAAATTCGGACGATTTATTTTGTAATCATTGGTAATACGAGTATTGGAGAAATCAAACCTCAAGACTCTAAACTTTAAAAATACTATTTTGGTTAAAACATTCACGTTACTGAATTATAAAGATTTAACTTGTTTGTTAACTATTTTTGTTATTGCGTAATTTTCCCTAATTTCAAAAAGTGATACTTTCACAGCACTTGCATGTAAACAAAAATCTTGCAATGTCATTGCTGCAGTTCATTCGCCGTTTACGATATTAAAACAGGTCAAACCGATAAAACAGCTTATTAACGCCACCATCTTAATAACCCAACAAAATAAATTTTAGTTAGGTTAGGCCTAGCGTAGACCATTGGATGATTTAATATAAAAACGGTTTTTAAACATCAGGCCTAACAAAAATAACTCATGATTCGACGAAGAAACGCGAATGATAAAAAGCTCCACATAACCCAAATCCTTACTTTACCTATCTGGGACATATATATAAAGAAACTTTCTCACATTTTTTGAACTTCTGTAAAGTTGGAATTTGTGTACGAATGTAAATTATTCCTGTACATATAAAAACAAAATCCTGCATGAATTAACTGGTATAACTTTGTGTGAACGAAGCTAGCGCGGGGCTGGACGTAATGCACCTATTTATTTTTTTAATCCAATGCCAGAACATATTAAAAGTTGTAGAAATAAAACTATATTTTGAACATCCATTAGGGAAATGTCGAGTGGCCAAGTAAACGTTAAGGGTTTTAGTACAATACGATAAGAAACACAATTTTTTGGATCCATGGTTTTGTTTTAAAAAAGTAAAAATGTATATGTATATAAATTCAATTAAATTTCCGTTCTTTGTTCGATTTTTACTTTCTCACTATACTATAGTATATAGAGAAAGTATAGTGATCGCAAAAAAAATCGATGTTGAGATTTTTGTGGAAATATCCATTTTGGGGCCCCCTGAGTCCAAAAAAGTGGTTTTTACAAAATGTCTGTCTGTATGTCTGTACCGGTATGTATGTCTGTATGTATACAAAGCTAGAGAGAAAACTATTCGATCGATTTCAACCAAATTTGCACCAGACATGTCAAGTACGCCTGTATAGATGCACGAAAAAGGATTTTGAACAATTTTGAAAAACAACCCCCTTTTTGGCCAAAAAAACCCAAAAAATCAGTTTTTTTAAAATAAAAAAACGGCTCTAACGATTTTGATCAAAGGCTTATTTTTAGCCTTTAATGTGCCCTACCATATGCAAAAACCCGCATCTTTCTAAAAATTCTCGTTTAGCTAATAATAATAACTGATTTTCGTGGGTTTTTTGGCCATAATGGGGGTTATTTTTCAAAAATTTTCAAAACCTTTTTACGTGCATCTATAAAGACCTAATTGACGTGTTTGGTGCAAATTTGTTCGAAATCGATCGAATAGTTTTCTCTCTATATAATAATAATAATATTTATTAGTTAATCTCCAACATTAATAAAAGTATACAAAGCTAGAAGAGAGAAAACTATTTGATCGATTTCAACCAAATTTGCACCAGACATGTCCAGTAGGCCTGTATAGATGCACGAAAAAGGGTTTTGAAAATATTTGAAAAACAACCCCCTTTTTGACCAAAAAACCCCAAAAAATCAGTTTATATTTTTTTATAAAAAACGGCTCTAACGATTTTGATAAAATTTGGCTTATTTGTAGCCTTTAATGTGCCCTACCATATACAAAAACCCGCATCTTTCTAAAAATTCTCGTTTAGCTAATAATAATAAAAATAATAACTGATTTTTTGGGTTTTTTGGCCATAAAGCGGGTTGTTTTTTAAATTTTTCAAAACCTTTTTACGTGCATCTATAAAGACCTAATTGACGTGTTTGGTGCAAATTTGTTCGAAATCGATTGATTAGTTTTCTCTCTATATAATAATAATAATATGTATTAGTTAATCTCCAACTTTAATAAAAAACCTCTCCTATCTCACCCTACAAGTCACAGTGAATCTGTTTAGTAATTTAAATGTGTTTGTGAGAAAGTATGTGCCAGTTCCTGGTACCGTTTATTTTAAGTTAATAATGAAAGAAATGTATATGTATATAATTTCTATATTCAATTTCACATTTTGTTGATGATGTGTGATCCTGTAAAGTGTTGGGGTTTACTGTATTATGTTAAGTCAAAATTGAAAGTGTATGACGTATTTGTTATAGTGCTGGTGTTATAGTTTTTAATAAGCATAAACGTAATTTTGGAAGCCATAAAGTGACTTCTATAGCCTACTAAGTCTGGTGGAACGAATTAAGGCTTAGAGTGTTTTGGTGGTCACCGGTTTTCTTTCTTTCCGAGTGTAAATTAAGAGATCATATTTGAGTTAACTTTTTTCGTCGCAAACAGGCCCTAACCTCTGGATGTTTAGAAATAGTTTTCTTTATATTTAAGTTTTTTATGTGTATATGTACAGGATATGTAGAAATATTGTCCCAAATTTCACCAGAATCTATAGCAAGTGAAAATAAAAAAAAGTTCCAATAAACATAGGTCCGGAAATGGTTGGTTTTTGAATTATCCGTCATTTTGTTGTTTTTACTAAACAGTTGATATCTCTCGAAATAGAACAGATATTAGGCTCAAATTTGGTGTACAATTTGTTACGTAACCCTTGTACAACGTTTTTCTGAACAGAGGTCAAATGTTAAGTAACAAATATTTAAATATAAATAAGTACACCAAAATTGAGGTCGATATCTTTTCAATTTGTAAAGATATTAAGTAAAACAATATTGCGAATAATTCGAAAACCAAGCATTTCCGGACCTATGTTCATTAAAATTTGGTTTTCTTATTTTCACCTATAGAACAGTATTTTTTAGAGAGTCTGAACATGTACGTAAAATTATTGTAAGAAACAATTCAATTCATTTTATAAATACAGAGGGATTCAGAAATATGCTTCAATGTCTAGCAAGCTCATTCTATAGCTAAAAATAAGAAAAAAAGTACATATAAACATAGGCCCGAAAACGCTTCGTGTTCCAGATCTCCGCCGTTTTGTTATTTGACCAAAATAATTCGTATTTAGAGTAATTTTTTACCGATTGAGTTCAAACTTGGTATGAAGTTTAACCTAATAATGGTATATCTCAAGAAAAATAAGCGATTATATCCAATCATGCGTTTCAAAATGGCGGCTGTTTGAAAATTTAAAACCGTTCATTTTAACAAAAACTTTCAAGATACCTTTTTTGTAGCCCTTTACGTTCCCTATCGGATGGTGTAACTATCAAAACAATCGGATAATAGTTAAGTTAAAGACAATAACAGCAAATGTACTTACAATATTGTTGTACTTACTGCTGGTAAGTACAATATAGTTGGTACAGGATGCCGGGTTGAATAAACCAATTATTACACATAACGTAACTATTATTTGTTAAAATGTACGGTTTTTGAGTAATTAGGGCTTGAAATTTTCAAATAGCCGCCATTTTGAAACGTATGATTGGATATAATTGCTTATTGTTCTAGAGATACACCATTGTTAGGTTAAACATCATGCCAAGTATGAACCCAGTCAAACATTTCTCTAAATATGAATTAATTTGTACAAAAAACAACGTGGCGGATATCTGGAAATCGAAGCTTTTTCAGGCCTATGTTTATATGATTTTTTATTTATATAGAATGATCTTCCGAGATAAATTGCCACATAGATCTGAATCTCAATATAGGCCTATATTACCTTTTATTGTTTCCACAAGATTTCTCTATATTTGTATAATACATTGGCATATCATGAACATTAGATCACACTTATACTGGGGATTTTCTTGTAGTATAAATGTTCAGGACTTAAGTTTAGTTCTACAAATTCGATGCTCCATATATATATAAATAGTGCAACAATTACTAATTATTTTAATTAATATCTCTAACGTTAACACCATAATTTAAACTTGAAAACAAGTTGATGACCTCGAAGCACCCCATTCTTGGAAAAAATGCTCAACTACCGGTAAAATCCAGGAACCCACAATACTCGGAAATGTTAACGGATAAGATGTCCGTTAAAAGAATTTACCTAATGTTTTGTTCCAGGCCAAACACCTGAAACGACTTCGGAGGTGACCAATCTATTGAAGCGTGCAAAACAAAATAACAGTAGCGGCACGCAGTTACGGCACAATATTAGCTGAAAACAAAGCTAAGGAATAAATCAAGAGTTTCCGTAGAAACAGATCTTAAACGCGGACTTAATGTTTCACCTTGAGCCTTGGGATAATGACAATAATGACTTCATGAAGTCGCCACCCTCCCTCCTTGACACACCAAGGACGACGGAAGAATAAGATCTCTCAAGAACAATGGATTTGTGTGTCTTATTCACGTCAACCGCGTACATATGTTTGGAAAGTAAAAGTACATAATAAATCAGCGGAGGCACGTTCAATGTGGATCTTTCTAAGAAGGGTAGGAGGTCGACGACCGAGGCTGCTTCGTCGGAACTAATAGGTCGAAAACTCAAGGTCAGTGTTTTATTTTACTTTCACGAGTCGTGTGCTGAGAAAACAATTGTTTCTAAAAAAACGTACAAAAGGAAAGAATGCGTTAGAATACCTCCTTTGGGTTTTGTAAAGAAAAAGGCAGACTAGGGACAAAAAGTACAGTAGAATTTACCAGAAAAGAAAACCATAAATTCTTAAAAACTGAAAGTTACCTGTACTTTATTATAATTGTAGAAAAAGTTTTGATTTTCTGCGTAACGAAATAGGCGTAACATATATACTCATGACTTATGATAGACATAGGCTTTTTTTTACAAAACCATTTCCGTCATACCAATCATGTTGTGTCACCGATATAAAATATTCTACACAGAAGCCTATCTAGAAAAGCGTTGAAAAGCTATTCCAAAGGTATTACCGTTGACTTGGCAACACGTCTAGTTGTAGAACCTGTTGCTCAGTGTGTATTGGTTTCTGATAAGTTACAGATTTGTCCGTAACTTTACCATGCGAGTGGACTCTCTAAAGTTTATGATTTTTCTTTGTAGTAAAAGTGAAAAATCTGAGAATCTGGATACATTTTATAGTTAAACGTAGGAAAATATTGAAAATGAACAATTTTAGTACAGTCTTATTAAAACCACTTTAACAGATTTTCCTTATGACATAGTTTGAAAAATTGTACTTTGAAAATTATTTGATAAAAATATCTAAATTACATTTTACGCTACAAATTACTTTCAGTTGAATTTATAATAAACTAGGTGGTAAATATACGGCTTCGCTCACAGTTGCGATTAAATAAATAAAAGAACTATCGGGTAAATATTGTGTCTTAAAATTACACGCAATTAAAACTAAACGATTTTAGATCCGAGTTCAATGGCCCAGAAACGCACAATGAGTTTCGCCCAAATTGATCTATGTATTTGGGTTTTGGCGTACGTAAATTATTAGCTATGCACCAATAAATGGTAAAAATCCCCTTCCAACCTCATAATTCCCGAACGAATAAAAAATTACAAATC
This sequence comes from Philaenus spumarius, assembly GCA_018207615.1. Lineage (NCBI taxonomy): Eukaryota > Metazoa > Arthropoda > Insecta > Hemiptera > Aphrophoridae > Philaenus > Philaenus spumarius. The sequence goes on along the minus strand of JAGFPH010000252.1, from coordinate 314,843 downwards.
AGGTATTGAGGGATATTAATATACATTTCACATTATTGCATAGTGTTTTGATATATTATAGCGTTAAGTTTTTGATCCAAATTAGTTGTTTGATTTATAATGGTCGCGGATCACGACAGTTCACAAAACCCATAATTTCGCCCATAATTTTTTTCAATTATTTTAAATAGGGAACTTAAATATTTTCAGGGTAAAAAGTAGCCTAGATCGGTCTCTGAAAAATCTTCTACATGCAAATGAAAGTTTCGTCAAAATTGGTTCAGCCGTTCCGGAAATTAGCCCGGACAAACAAAGAGATAGGCAGACAAATAAAACTACATGTTTAGGTTTTGGTGAAGTGAAAATAATTATACGAGATTAGGAAAAAGTATTTATTTCAAAATTACAGACAGACATTCAATTTTATTTATACAGGGTGGAACAAAGTTAGTGTTAAAAACTTCGGGAAATGGTTCTATGGGTCAAAATAAATAGAAAATCAAGAATAAGATTTTTTCGAAAAACGCTTTATTTTCCAAATATCAGCCATTTTGTTTCTTTTACTAAATAATTAATATCTTGAGAACGGTTTAACCGATTGAGTTCAAACTTAGCATGAAGTTTAACCTAACAATGATCTATTTTAAGAAAAATAAGCGATTATATCTAATAATGAGCTTTAAAATGGCAGCTGTTTGAAAATGTCAGAAATAAATTACTCTAAAACCGTACATTTTAACAAAAAAAAAAAAAAAAATAAAGGTACCTTTATTGCAGCCCTTTTAATTCCCTATCGGACGATTTAAGTTTCAAAACAATCGGATGAAGAATAATAGTTAAGTTAAAGACAATGACAGCAAATGTACATACAATATTGTAGTATTTACTGTGTTTGTATAGGATGCCGGGTTGAATAAACCAATAACTTAGCTTTAGCCTTCATTCGATTGTTTTAGCAGTAGTTACACCAACCGATAGGGAATCAAAAGGGCTACAAAAAAAGTGTCGACATTTTTTGTTAAAATTTACGGGTTTTGAGTAATTTAGGTTTGAAATATACAAACAGACGCCATTTTGAAACGCATGATTGGATATAATGGCTTATTTTTCTTGAGATATACCATTATTATTAAACTTCATGCCAAGTTTGAACTCAATCTGTTAAACCGTTCTCTAGATATTAATTATTTAGTAAAAGAAACAAAATGGCGGATATTTGGAAAATTAAGCGTTTTTCGAAAAAATATTATTCTTGATTTTCTATTTATTTTGACCCATAGAAACATTTCCCGAAGTTTTTAACACTACTTTGTTCCACCCTGTATATATAGATTAAAAAATTGCCTTTAAGTTTTAAAAATATTAAGTTTTAAACCAAATTGAAGATTGTACTGGATGGAAATGTTATGCGTTTTACCTAGTCCCATATTTATACATAGTGCCCCGCAATAAGCTGCAAACATTCTAAGATATTCTGTGGGTTAAGTTCAAGGTAAATATTAGAAAATTTTCTTAAAGTATCGCTCAGTTTTCCAAATATGCACCATTTTGTGTTTCGTAGAAGTTAATGTATAAGGAATGTGTGTAGAAGGAATGGTTTTACCAAATAAGTTAAAACTCTGCATGCTACACAACGCCCATGACTCTAACCGTTTAGTTTTGTTAGAGTTATAGGCTTTGTGAAAAAAATAAAGCTTTGAAATAAATATTTAGTTTTGACTTGTGAAATTATATCCCTACTTGCTGGAATAAAATCTTGTACAAAGATTCTCACAGCTAATACGTTTATTTACTACAACCGTGAACGACAAAATACAAAGATAAAAATATAATCGATCTATTTCCTGCGTTAACACCAGAAAGGATCAGACACCGCCTTCGGAAAAGCACGAACCTAAAACCGGAGAACGGAAAAAACCGAATACAAATGAATGACATGAAAGAATTTAAATAATTCAAGTTCAAGCTTATAAATCAATCGTGGACATTTCCTCAGAATTAACTAAACAGAAAAAAAACAACAACAAAAGTATCTGAAAGCTCATTATCAAAACTAATTCAACTATACCCACCTTCCCAAAATTTACATTTTTATCCAATTATAATACTGATTGGATGTTAAAATTTAATTGGTCAACGCAGCTCGGAGATGTTGTGTTGATGGAACAACACACAAACGGGTGCGCGAACTCTTTAATGACACACTGCTAAATGAAAATCCGGTTAAAAAATATACATCATAAGTAGTCGCTTCCCACGGGCGAGACCAGCAAAAAATAACCTCTAATTAACCCAATAAATATAGTGGCTGTAGTTGTTTATAGAGGTGACGTAACTTTAGGTTCCGTTCTGTTTTAAATAATTTTGAATATTGATATTGGAGATAGTTCTTATTTTTTACCATAACATCCACATAAAACGGATCGAACGGGTAAGCGAAATTAGGTCTTACAGTTAAACCTCAAGTAGGTGGAGAAAATATTGAAATGTATAAACAAATTAAAATAAGTACAGTAGTTTTAAAAGAATGTGATTGTCCATTTAAAATTCAAAGCTCAGATTATTGAAGGTGGTCAGTGTTGGATATTTAGCTGTTTACTATAACAAAGTCATGTTAACTTTCATGTAGGTTAGTAGCATAGCTGATTTCGTATGAAACAATTTGTATTTCTAAATTTTAGGTTAGGGTTTTAGGAATAGGCCTAAGTTATAACTCTTTTTATATAAAAAACTTAATAATTTTATTTAAACGTTTAATATTAGTTTACACTTGGCTTCGAAGTTACGATTAATCCTGGACATTTTATTTTAAAAACACGTATATATAGATGGATGATTGAAAAGGTTGGTGGAACTAGTTCATTGTGAACTTTCATAGTATGAAAGAAACACTCACTTTATTTCGACCACATTTACCAGTTTTGAGTAAATATATAATTAGCAATTAGAAGTGAAACATAATCAGAATAATTGATCTTTATAGATGTTAATTTCCCTTTATCTGGATTCAAGTCTTGATTTGCGTCAAATATCTTTTTGAGGCAGATGTTCATCTTAACGTATCTTTTGCAGTTAGATTATTAAAATTGAGGAGTAACGTAAAACACGAAAATAGAACCTAAGTAATCCAACTCAAGTAATGTTGGCGAAAATGTGTGACGCGATTGTCCTTCTATGGATTCATTTTGATAGCTGAACAATTAAATTTATGTTTAATAAATAAATTATCTTTATTGTTCTTGCTAAAATATATTTAAGAGAGGTATATAATTACAAAATATATATGAGTAGAAGTAAAGTAGTAAAAATAAAAAAGATTAAAGTAAAGTAGTAAAAATTTAAACGAATAAAGTAAAAAGTAATAAAAATATAAAAAGTAAAAGTAAAGTAGCAATAGTATAAAAGAGTAGAAGTACAGTAGCAATAGTATAAAAGAGTAGAAGTAAAATAGCAATACTATAAAAGAGTAGAAGTACAGTAGCAATAGTATAAAAGAGTAGAAGTAAAGTAGCAATAGTAAAAAGAAGTAAAGTAACAAATTTATAAAAAATTAAGTAAAGTAGCAAATATATAAAAGAGTAGAAGTAAATTAGCAATTGTATAAAAGAATAAAGTAAAGTAGCAAAAATATAAAAGAGTAGAAGTCAAGTAGCAATAGTATAAAAGAGTAGAAGTTAATTAGCAATAATACAAAAGAGTAGAAGTTATTAGCAATAATACAAAAGAGTAGAAGTAAAACAGCAATAGTAAAAAGAAGTGAAGTATTGTAGCAAATACATAAAAAAGTAAACTAACAAAAAATATAAAAGAGTAGAAGTAAATTAGGAATAGTATAAAAGAGTAAAGTAAAGTAGCAAAAATATAAAAGAATAGAAGTCAAGGAGCAATAGTATAAAAGAGTAGAAGTCAATTAGTAATAGTACAAAACAGCAGAAGTAAAACAGCAATAGTAAAAAGAAGTAAAGTAAAAAGTAGCAAATACATAAAAAAGTCAAGTAAAGTAACAAAAATGTAAAAGAGTAGAAGTAAATTAGGAATAGTATAAAAGAGTAAAGTAAAGTAGCAAAAATATAAAACACTAGAAGTAAAGTAGAAAAATTTAATAAGAAAGATTTAAGATGTAACCAAACTGATATAAACGATGATTATGAAATAGAACCAGTGTGATATCACAATTAGAGACGTTTCATTCAAATCGTCGATTTAAAATATTTTCATAACTCGCAGACTTGTGTTGGACCAAAAGGCCAACTTTACGAGGCGTCGTTGAGTTATTTTATTCGAGAATCGCCCATTCCCGAGCCTATTTCCAAGTTGTATAAACTGCCCATTAGCAGGAGCAACGAGTTTCAAAACATTCCATATTCGACGAGGACAGGTGTTAAGATAGGCATTTCAAAAGGCACTGAAATGCGAGAGTTCCCATATCTAGGCAGTAAATATTTTTATAATTGGATCCGTTTTGTAATACAAATTAATTTGGTCTACAAATTTAACGCAGAACTAGAAAACTAGAATTTCATCTGTTGGAAAGGGCAATAGCTACCGTGTTAAGAAAACCAAATATTAAAGGATAAAATTGTGTAAACTAATGAGACATAAACACGTTTTTACTCGTTATTGAATAATAATAAAACAAATACTAGTAAATAAATTAATACATATTTCAAGTTTTGATAATTCCTTTTTTAAGTGTGACATTATACACACTAGGAGGTGCTTCGTACGTCAACCTTCCTCCATCCTACGCATACAATTTATAATTTATTTTTAATTCAGTTGTAGTACTAATCATAACTGTCATAACCTCAAACCAAAAATGGTAAATAATATTAAATGTCTACATTAATTTAAGTTTATAATATATTAAGAGTAATTATATAAAAGATTAGAAAGAACTGACTTAGGCCAGGGTTTGTCCGATTGTGCCATTGTAATATCTCCGCCACCTACCCCGCAGTCACATGGGGGTTATATGGTAGTAGCTGATACACGCGAAAATTTCGCAAGTTAGGAGTGCTTACGTAAATTTAATTCAGTTAATTACGTTTATGTATTTACGTTGGTTTATAAATAACAGTTTATAATGCTTTAAGTTGTTTTAGTTTGATTGATTTGCGTGATAGATTACACTTTCAGTTAATAGATGGCGTCTTTCATTAGGAATCGTAGAACCTTCATATGAAAGATTTTTTTTTAAATTATTTAGTTTAATGAAAACATTAATTTTAACTAAATTACAAGTGAAAAAACATGGAACAAGACCGGGATTTGAAGTCAGGACCTTTGTATTTCCGGCAAAAAAAATAAAAAAACACAGAAGTCACAGAACTATATAACGTACTAAGCACATTTAAGTTGAGAAACAGATGTATTGCAGTTTCTTAATTTATTTTCATTTTAGTAACTTTTTCAGAATGCCTGTGTGATTTGTGATCTTTTCTCCACAGAGTTTGCGCTAACACGTAAGTATATTCTTGACAGTTGTATGGTTTTAACATGCGTTGAAATTTACTGTCAGTTGTGATGTAGGTGTAAATCATGTTTTATGATTCACTAGCTAGCGAAACACAAGTGCTTTGCTACGAAATACTCTTCTTAGAATTTCGCTATTATCGTGGTTACGTAGGTTATTCTCAAAAACCTTTACATACCCTAAAACTTGACAACAGGCACAGGTGCGTTATACACAATTTCGATTTTGTATTAGTTTTGGTCAGAGCAAAATAAAGTATTCATTATTGTTGTTAGCTTTAGAACTACAAAGATTTGATAATATAGTAAATTTAATAATTTGAGTCAAATGTAGTCTTTTGGTTGGTTATATTTCAATTATTTGTGGCTAGATGTTTTGCTGCCATGGGCCAGCGATTTATGTAAACTTATATAATAAAAGATAATATGTCCATGCTATAACGTAAACTAAATAAAGGACATACTATGAACGTCATTAAAAAACAATTTAATGAAAATTTTAATCTGCTCCAAATTGCCTTTATGATTTGTTGTATTAAAAACAACAAAATCCCCAAAAAGACCTAGACAAATATAAAAAGAGCATAGTACAAATCTGATTAGAATTTAACAGCACTGGATTATTGTATTTTAAATCAGTGTAGGCTACTACAGACATGATGCACGTCATACACGGCGAACTCTTTATAAATAGTTATTATTATGAAAAAAACATGAACTTGTATGTGGGTGAGCAATTAACGTACTAAATAAAGTGTGTATTAAAATTCAGTGATGTCCAATGTTATAAGTCAGCGTATTCTAACTAGTTGGCACGAAGATGCTGCCTGTAGCGCCGAAACATGTAGCCACAAGTAGTTAAATATAACCAACAGTAGACTCAAAGTAGCCTATTTATCTATCTATATATATAAAAGCGAAATACCACTCACTCACTCACTCACTGACTCACTCATCACGATTTCTCAAAAACTACCGAACGGATTGAAATGAAATTTGGCATTTACATTCCTCTAGGGCCATAGGTGCTCACTAAGAGAGGATTTGAAAATTTTGAAATATTGGGGGGGGGTTTGGGAGATCAAAGTTATTAAAAAACGATTTCTTCAAAACTACCGAACGGATTAGAATGAAATTTGGTATGTAGCTTCCTCTAGGGCCATAAGTGTTCACTAAAAAAGGGTTTTAAAAATTGGAAATTTTAGGGGGTTTGGGGGGTAAAAATTACTAAATCACGATTTCTCCAAAATTACCGAACAGATTGGAATGAAATTTGGTATATAGCTTCCTCTAGGACCATAGGCGCTCGCTGAGAAAGGGTTTAAAAAATTCTACATTTTAGGGGGGTTTGGGGGGATCAAAGTTATTAAAGCACGATTTCTTCAAAACTACCGAACGGATTGGAATGCAATTTGGTATGTAGCTTCCTCTAGGACCATAGGTGCTCACTAAGAAAGGGTATGAAAAATGTCGAAATTTTAGGAGGGGTTTGGGGGGATCAAAGTTACTAAAATCATAATTTCAGATCTTTTATTATTATGACAATAGTGGTTTTATTTTTAAGATGTATATATATATATAAAAGCCAAATACCACTCACTGACTGAACACTTAAAAAGAATACAATTACGTTAAAAACACTGAAAATACCAACAACCACGGGCAACGCCGAACGGGTCAGCTAGTTATATATAAAATAAAGTATCTAATTTTTTCTTTTGTGGGGTTTTCGAAATTTTCGCTGACCGACGTGGAATTTGACAAACATCCTTTTTTAACGAACACATCCTCAGTGGACCTTCTACCAAATTTCAGATCAATACACATAATATTGTGTATTGATACACAATGTTATGTTATGTGTGTTATTGATACAAAAATAACATTGTTCTTCCGCAGATTTCGTGATAATTTGTTTTGGTTATACTGTATGTATAGGATGATACGTATGTTTATAAGTTCATATTAGTAGTAATGTGTTTATTGATGTTTTTTCGTGGTTAGTCATGGAATTGGTAAATTATTTTCTCAACAAGCACCTAAAACCTATTGAAGGAATACCAGTAGATTTCGTGATAATTTACTTCGTAATGTATTTATATGAAAAATAAGGGGTTTTTTTTTGTAATTCCTGAGGGTAGATAATTGTTAAAGATTCCTTCTTACCAGCGAACCACAGAGGTTTCGAATTTCGAACTAGATGTTTTTTGTTGTTTTTGTTTGAGAGAAATAATTTGTCTTACTTTTCGCGATTAGATATGGATTGGCCGAAACCCTTTCTTATCGAACACCTACCTCGCAAGGTCATCTTTAACAAATTTCAGATCTTTTCGCATGCCCTTCCGAAGATTTTGCGATGAGAGAGTCAGTCAATCGGCTCAAACAGATTATTGTCTATAACTAATATTTGTTCTGTGATAACTTTGAGCGTATTACTCGCTTTAAAACAAACACAGGCTCGTTGTGTGGTAAACAGTACTTACTGTTTCAGTTTACAGTTGTCAAAAGCTAAAGAAATGTGATCAGGAACGTTGTATTCTGTCATCAAGTGTTTTGTAATAAACTAAACTGGGCTCATCTCTGCGATAATCTGTTTACTCAAGATTTGTCGGTAACTAGGGGCAAATGAGGTAATTATGTATGGGAGAGGAACCGGCTCCGGAGGTACAGTCTCGACCAGAAGTCGTCTTCAGAGGTCAGTGCCATAACGTGTTTCTACTGTACACGGATGATCAATTTATACCCGTATCCTTCCCTTCGATGTTCTCTCTTGGCGATACGTGTGCATTTGAGGAATTTGTAGAAACAAGTTGGTGAAAACGATTGTTTTCTTTTATATAGAAGTCGTTTCAAACGAAAATTGTTAAATTATTAAGGTTATTGCACTTACTTTTAAGTAGATTAACTACATATGTGTACCTGTCTACTGTCTTAAAGATTCGCTAAAGGTGTCTATCTTTTGTAATACTTATATTTCGCTTTCAAAAGTTGACTCTATTTGTCAACATAATACATAAATTAAGACTGAATCACACGCCAAAGTTTTGTAATAGCAGACATTTCAAAAGATTTACAATAATGATATATTAACAGAGTACCAACAAATTCTATAAACCTACTTTTATACAATAATTTAGTATGTCATGTAAAGGTCTGAGTTAAAATATGTTATATTAACAAACATAATGATTTTTAAAACATAAATAGCAAACATTTGTTTAAAAAACTTATTTGAAACGTTTCGAAATAACTACATCTTCACCTTTATTTTGTTATTTTGTAGACTGACGAAACACTGTACTCAACGCTGATAATGTGGTTTGAATTTATAACTCATTTTTATTAATGAGAAAATGTAAAACTCATTTTGTTTTTCAACGCATAGAAAATTGTTTAATTTCCTCATATTTTTGTTTTGTAGTTCGATCTAAAATGTAAAACAAGTTTGGGATTATGCTATAACACTCCAAGCAAAATTTCTATTTAGTACATCCATCAGTGTTTGAGATACACATTGACTAGTAATTAAACAAATAAAATTTAGTTGTTTAGTTATTGTTTTTGTTTCTTGTTTTGTGGTTCGGGGTTTTTATTCAAACCAGACTGACTAGTGAGAAAACAAAATGGCAGCTGTGTGAAAACGAGGGACGTTCGGACGTTTAAAAAATTATATTGTGAATTGTTTTTTACCCGAAAATAATATCAAAAATTATTGATAAGGAATTATGAAACATCTTGTACAAAGAGGTACAACTTGTTTGTCCTAAGTATTATTCTAGAGTTGTTTTATTATATCTAGAGTTCTGAGAATGCTTGGGATTCGCGTATTGTTAAATGCCTCTTTTTTTTTTTAAGGTATGCACGAAATTTGAAAACTTGTGGAACACCGTTAGCGGAAATCAAACAATTTATTGTTGCAATTAATTATTTTTTCAAGATACGCATTAGAAGGAAAAACTGAACCAATGCAGGTCTATTAGCACTGGTAAGAAATTCATTCAAAAGTATTATTTCCCGCCATTACAATTCCTCCATAACTGTCGTAACGTATGGAAAGCCGGGTATTCTAATTTTCAATAAAAGGCTCTCTCTCTCTCTCTCTCGTCTGCCGTCAGACCACTAACGCTAGACGAAGGCGTGTTGAAGATGTCAGTTACCGGAGCCACGGCTAATATTATAACAACCCTCAAGGTTAACGAAGTCAAGCTGTTTTAAGGGTGCCAGACCTCATAGGGTGTTTGCTCGCGGGGACTCCTACTAAAGTAGATCTCATGTTTAATAAATGAAGCAAGGGAAAGTGTAAACCCGTACTGTAGAGGCTCAACTGTTTAACCCTTGCTTAATTTAAGGGCTTTCTTGTGCCATTAGAGGGAGAGGGAGGTAATAAAGCTCTTAATGAAACAGTTATATTCGTATCACACAAAGAAAGAATGCCATTGTAATAATCACTTGCAATGAATTCAGATTTATCACTTTTAGGTCTGGGACGGCTGACTGAAACCCTAAATATTCAAGGTTGAACTTTTATGGTATATTTTTAATATAATACATTTTGAAGGTTTTTTTAGTTACTTTTTCGTTTTTAAGAATACAGGGTGTCTCATAAGTAAAGTGCCAAACTTCGGGGAATGGTTCTCTGGGTCAAAATAAGAATAAAATTCATATAAACATAGGCCCGAAAAAGCTTCGTTTTCTAGATATCCGCCATTTTGTTTTTTTGTACAAAATAATTCCTATCTAGAGAACGGTTTGACTTATTGAGTTCAAACTTGGCATGAAGTTTAACCTAACAACGATTATTTTTCTCGAGACATATCTAGGATATACCAGCGGCTTCGCTCGCAAATACGAGTAAATTGGAGTATCGGGTAAATATTGAGCCTTAGCATTACCCCTGATTCAAAAACAATTTCTGAACCGAGTTCCCTGGCCTTAAACACGTAGTGAGTTTTGTTTAAATTGATCTGTTTCAAATTTAGGCTACATAATCAGCTGTGCTCCAATAAGTGCTAAACACCACGTTTTCCGACAGCTTGTTACTCGTAACTCGCGGACGAACGTTACAATTTTAGGTTTTGAGGCGTTTTTCAGATTTATGAGTACACTGTACCTAAAATATTGGTTAAGAAAAATATTTTACCCCTTAGACGCGAATGCAATTGTTTTTTAATGTCTATATTTATAAATTAAGAGCAATAAGTGTAAAGTTTCAGGTCTCTAGCTTCATAACAAGTGTACGAATTATTATTTATTTTTAAGAGTAGTTATTCTATTTCATCCCATAAAAAAAAGTAATCGAAATGTAAATGGGGTTTCATTCTTGTAGATCGCCTAAGAGTAATATGGGCTGATGATACAAAACTAAGTTTTCAAACAGATTCTGTTCAACAATTGGAGCAGGCTTTTATACAAATCATTGCCACTGGACAGTATTTTAATAATCAATCTATGTACTATGTACATGCACTTCAGTAGAAAACCTAGCTCAAATAAGACACCAAGTGTCATCCTAGGTAATAGTATATATCAAGAAGTGCATAAATAAAATTGTTGGGTCATCTAATTGATGACAAGTTGAACTGGCATGACCACATTAGCAGTATTAGCAATGACTATGCCTACATATCAATAAGAAGAAAAGTAATCACTACATTTGTTATTATTATTTCTGCTAAGATGCTTCAAACATTTGTCTTCTTGCTTATTAGCCTTTCTTAGCTTTGTCTTATTTTAGCTTGACGCGTTTCGGGTAGACCCCGGGGGAGGAGATCAAGTATAAATAGGAGACAATTGCAGAGCATAGATAGTAGCAAACAAAGCTTCTGAAGATGGGGTCTACCCGAAACGCGTCAAGCGAAAATAAGACAAAGCTAAGAAAGGCGGATAAGCAAGAAGACAAAAGAAGAAAATTGCCCATGTTAAAAATTCAGACCAGAGAAGCAGGTATAAAAGTGTGTTTGCACCACCGGCCGTTAGGATTCGACAGTCACGGTCACATGACAGTCAGACCTCTCTGACTCTATTCCTCTGTCCACCCTTGTCCCACACTCGGCCGGCAAAACGTGCGCTGAGAGCTTCTAGCGACTGATGGCGCAAACTCTCTTTATACCTACTTTTCTGGTCTAAATCCTACCCATTTAAACTGTTCGTCTTATTGGTATGTAGTCGTTGGTATTAGTGCCAAAATTAGCTCAGGTATTTTGTAATGAGAAATTTCGAGGTATGCTGTGGGTACTTCGATACTTTTAACAGCCTATTATGGGCTAGTGTGTCATTATTTGAACTATAGAATTCATTGGGGAAACTCATCAGTTCAGAATATGAAAAGAGCGTTTGTTTTGCTAAAAAGAGCCATACAGCTTATTGCGGAGCTAAATTAAAAACAAGTTGTAAAACCTATTTCAAGAAATTCTGAGTAATTTACACTGCTGTGTATTTGCATTCTTGAAGTGTTGCTTTTTTTAAATTTAAGTGTGATTATGTCCAAAATATAGATATTGATGTTAAGTATTGTATATCTTTCCGTATTTTTAAGCTGCTTGTTTAATTGTATTTTGTGTGTATTGTTTCAATGTGTTGTAATTTGTGTATATGACCTGTTTTATACAAATAATACTCTTTGTGAAAAAAACCAATATTAAATAAACAAATAAATAAATGTACTAAATTTCAGCTCTTTAGCTTGTAGGAAGTTAGTGTAATTTATATTTATTGTATATGGGTAAAAAATTGGTGCCTGAAATTTGATGAGTTATACTTTCTATGTAACATTTATGAAATAAATGTACCAAATTTCAGCTCTCTATTTTGTACGAAGTTAGTGGAATTTATATGTATTGCACCAATTCAATCCCTTAGACGACAGTGATCGAAATTCGACTAATTTACACTTTATATGTAACATTTATGAAATAAATGTACCCAATTTCAGCTCTCTATTTTGTACGAAGTTAGTGGAATTTATGTGTATTGCACCAATTCAATCCCTTAGGCGACAGTGACCGAAATTCGATGAGTTTACATTTTCTATGTAACATTTATGAAATAAACGCAAAAATTCCCTGAGGTTTAAATTAGAGAAATAAAATCCTTGAAATCTAATTATAACAGACAAGATGTCGTATGCAAATCACAGGAAAAATTAATTCCTTTCCAAACGAAAATGCATACGACGGTAATAATTGATTATACCTAAACAATATAACCAATACGAATTGGAAGTAAAATCACTTGAGTATATTTCACATAAAAAACACAATATTAAGAGATTAAAACCTCCGTTTTTTAGATTTACTTGAATTCTTTTCTTTGAAATAAAAGGATGAGATGGACAATATGGGCAAACACAAAGGGGTAGTAAAGGACCGACCCCTTCTGCAATAATTTAAACCTAGGGCGACAGCGTGTTTATAGGATCCTATCTCGCTGTGTTATGTCTACGAGATTTGGTACAGCGGGGTTCCTCTTAAGAGTTTTTTTAATAAGGGATGTTTGTTGGTAAATTACGATGGTTGAAAAAGAAAAGTTAACAATTACATAAGGGTGAAATCCAATGAGTGTGTTTCATCAATATACGTGGCCATTTAATTAACAACTAATTCAATTGTTAAGTGTTTTGTTTGTTCTGGAGTTTAATTTATTTATTAGATGTCCTTTATAAATGAGTCTTAGATAAATGACAGGAATGTTTGTGCAATGTAGGCTATATAGAGATAGTCTTTTTAATGTTAGATTCTCGTGTAGGTAAGGATATTTTGTCAATAATATAACCGCGATTAGTGACCCTACTCTATATAACTTTTCCCCGTGATACGAGCCTTTAAAAGTTATGTAAAACGTGTAGTGTGTTTCTACGCTGTTATGCGACAATCTATTTGGAGTGATATTGGAGTGACAATCTAAAAGTGTCACAATAAATTACTCGACAATAAAGTCACGTGACGGATCAAATATGTAATATTTAATAGTTAAAATACTAAAGGGATCTACCCTCTGATCGCTTCGCTCACCAACCCACGCGCTGAAACAAATACAGACGTTATCTATATAAATAAAATCCAAGTACCACTCACTCACTCATCACGAAATCTCAAAAACCACCGAACGGATTGGAATGAAATTTGGTATGTAGCTTCCTCTAGGGCCCTAACTAAGAAAGGGTTTCAAAAAATTCGAAATTTTAGGGGTGGTTTGGGGGGTGGTCGAAGTTACTAAAAATCCCCATAAGAAATACATAGTACAATATATTTATTGATATACATTTTTTGTTATATATTTAACTTTGATTTGTCTATCCGGGCAAAGCCGGATCGAGCCAGCTAGTACTCTGACATTTTAACGAAATAACGACCTGAATCGTGACGCATGCGCCGTAAGGCCAGAGTTTTTGCGTGAATGACACACATTTTTACTTTCTCCACCCTATACGTAGTATATGGAGAAAGTATTGTTTTCATAAAAATGTTCGAATTTGAATTTTCAGTTGAATTATCTGTTTTGGTGCTCCCAGAACCCCAAAAAATTGTTTAGTGCAATTATCTGTGTTGGTGCTCCCTGAACCCAAAAATATTTTTAGTGGAATTTTTTGTTTTGGTGCTCCCTGAACCCAAAAAAGTGTTTTTAACGTGGTGTCTGTCTGTCAGTATGTATACACGACCAGAGAGGACACTATTGGTCCGATTTTCATGAAATTTGGTATGTAGGTACTAAACCCTAATATCTCCAGGCGTTGTTTTCATTTTTTGGAATTTTTAATTTTTAAGGGTACTTTACCCCTAAAAACCCATAAAAAACGACAAAAATGCAAATTTCTCAAAAACGGTTCTAACGATTTTGATCAAATTTTCAGTATTTATAGTGCTTAAGATGCCAGACAAAATGACACCACCCGCTTTTATCAAAACTTCGGCGTTTTATAATTATGGGGAAATGTTAAAAAATAAACAAGTTTATGTTGTCAATCTAGCATCGCGGCGACGGCCGCACGGGGTAGCACAACGGTAGCGAGCACCGCCAGTAATTCAAAGGTCGCGCGATCGAATCCCGCCTGGGACAATAATTTTTTTATACGATTGACGTAGGAAGAATATTATTTTTTTGTTTTGTTCTAAAAAGCAGTAAATAACAATATTATTTTGAGTACAGTAAGTTGGGAGAAAGTTTGTGTCAGTTAACTGATACCGTTTATTTTATAATAGAGAGGCATTAGGCCTAAATTGTGAATCTCGTGGGCCTAAATTGTGAAACTCGTTTGTGTATTCATGACACTATGTAACTAGATTAACATAAGTTAGCTAGACTAGAAAGTATAAATCGCTGTAGTAAAATAAAATGTAGGCTTTTCTAAAGACGGTAGTCTTCAACCTTGAGGTATGAAAATATTTAAGAAAAAACTGAAGATATGGCACCAAACGAAAATAATTGCTCGCTTACCTCAGCAATAAAACAGACTTGAACGTTTACCTGTAACAAAAATAAAATTATTAGAACGTTTTTATCCATATATAAAACACACTATACGTATATTTACGTTACGTTTTGAGGCACATCTTACACCTATTGGGAACAATGAGAGGAAAAACTAGCGAAATATACATTATATAATCAGTTAAGACATAATTTTAACATAGTAGAGGGCTCTGTCCCTGCTCGTTTCGCTCATCAACCCCATCGCCGGCGAAGCAAATGCAAACAAATTTTTGTACACTCTGATATTTTCACGATTCATTATGACGGAGGTACTTGGAAGGTGACCTAGATCCTGACACATAGGCAATAGGGCCAGAGTTTTAATTAGGACAGAGGCACATGGATGAGGTAGGGAGATGAGGGTGTCTGTGACCTGAAGACGCAGTATAGCCAGAGTGTTTGCGCGAATTACAGGATTGTTTTATGAAAGAGATCCGTCAATAATCCACTATAACTATTTAAAGTCCCTCTGCCTTTTGTAAAATGCTCTAGATCTCAAAAATTATAACGTCTAGAAAGATGCATTTTGACAGAACGGTGTTTCTATAAAGAAAAATATGTCGGAATAAAATTTGAGTAAACAAAAAATAATAGTTATTATCCATTTTAGTAGCAAAGGAATGTAAAATATCAATCATTTCAAAAGATACATGTTACGTTATTAACCATTCAAAGAACCAGCTGTCAATCATCATTTGCGATTCAAATATATGTCAGCTGATTTCGTCCATCAACAAAAATGAAAAATGCGCATCCCATGTGTCGCGTTATGTTATACGTCGATTAAGTGTTATTGGTTTAAACGTTGTAAGTTTGATCGCAAGTTTGTTTAATTTTAACGATCTCAAGCAGGTGAACTCTGAAGATGGAGCAGATGGTCTGAAATGCATAAGTGTTATAACAACAAAGAAGTCACGTAGCGGAATCTATAAAAGGTAACTCGTTGTTATGTAAAAATTAAACAATTATGTCAAACACTTTAAGATTAGCTTCAACAATTCAACACATAACCTAGCCTAGATTAAACTTTACGGTTATGCTTACAACTTGTAGAGTAATTATTGTGTTGGTATTATAAGGGATGCAGATACTGCAGGGATAGTAATGCACTGTCTTAACAGCTGATTACATTCAACAATTCAACACATAACCTAGCCTAGATTATACTTTACGACTATGTTTACAATGTGGATCAAAAGGAATGGTCACCTTCGACTGAATGATTAAAAACCTAGCCTATATATAGGCCTGTGTGTAATTAGTAGAATTACTTTTTTCTTCTTAATACTTTACTTATAACAATAATAAAATAACAGTTATTCAACTAAAGACTCTGCAACGTGTTGAAGGCCAATGCACTTGTTCATCTCGAGATTAGCAAAGCAATTCAATTTACTAGAGCATAACATACCCATTTCATCTTGATACGATAACTCTTCAAGACGGCTGCCTGACGTTTACTTGATCACCGTGACCGTTTTATAGCAACTGCTTATTTATTATCTCAAAACTCGTGAAACATATTTACACAGTAATATAAACACCTTCAGATTTAGATAAACAAATGTGGAACTAGTTTACCTGGTCGACGAGACTCTAACTCACGTTTTCCTTGGTCTGCTGTTCGTTTAGAATCAAGAGTGGAAACGGAAATGTACGTGTTTGCATTTGGGTATTTAGTTGAAACTGTTTTCCAGCTTTCGAAATATAATTCAGGGTGATTCTGTAATGCGAGGAGATAATTCAGGCTGTGCGCGATACGCGCTAAAAGAGAGACGCTTAGCGTTTTTGATTCGTCGGTGATTTCTTCTTATTCGTTGGTTTACACACGTACCACATGTATACCTGAAGTTTAATGTAACAGCTGATAGTAAAAGAAGAAGAAATCGACGAAATAAAATAGGCAGTGGTGAATTCAAAGGCTTAACTCCATAGCTGTATGGTTTTAGTCAAGTCACGCTACCGATGAAATGGACATTGTACGTCCTTACTTTGTAAGTTGTGTTCAAACATTTTACTTGGTAATACCTCAGAAATGTAAATTGCACTTCCTAATTTTGTAAGTTGTGTTAAATTATTGTACTTGGGGCTAAATGACTCCTCTAAAATGGATACCGCTTTCTCATTTTTTTTTTTAATGTGTAACTTGGTTGCTATAGTAAAGAATGTAAATGCATTAAAGAAACGTGTTGGTTCAGTATAGGCCTAACCTAAAAAATATTTATTGTTATTTAGATTTAAACTTTAAATAGGACAAGATAAAAATAATGATCAAATTTCGAACTAAACTAATATCATCCACAATGTTTATTCATGACAGTTTTCCCTACTGTCGGCAGTTCCACTTTCTTCTTTTCTTTATTTTTACATGTATGACCACCACACTGTATGGTAAATAATACTATGTAAATAAACCTTTCTATAAATAAACATTAAATTTATGTTAAACAAATGATTGAAAAAAAATACTTCCAACAAAACAAAAAAGTTAATTTATTTAACCAAGAAGTTCAGAAGGAAAACATTAAAACCAAATCTTTTTCTACGTCCTCATTAAGAATTTCGAGTATCGAAGATCCCTAGTCCTATACTATTAAGATAAGATCAAAATTTCGATATAAATTTGCATAAAGCAGGATCAAGTTTAAAAGGTGTATTCTAAACATGTATCAGACCAACAAAACTGCAGCTCCGTAATGCAATTAGACCTGAAGACTTTATAAATACTTAGCTGTTGATACGAAATTCCTCTTCGCGATCACTGGATTAATTTGCATAGTACAATGTATCGGAATTTTCTGTCAAGGGTTCTATGTGAACTGTTCCCTTAGGCAAAAGCATGTCAAGAATGTAATTAACATGTGAAGAAATGTGTATTCTTTTATAGTTCTTACTTATTTTCAGATAAATTTTCTTATATTTTGAACGAAGTGATTTCCATACAAAATGTGGTCTAGTAATTCAACTACGTTTTAATGCATCATTTACAATAAACAAGTTCCAATAATCATCGGTAGTAAATTGTTCCATTTTCGATTTTGTTTTTTACAAAATATCTTGTATCTCTAGCACTGTTTAACTGATTGATTTCAAACATGACACGCACCTTAATTACATCAATACCTAGTGAATGTAAAATAGCCAGCCTAATTCGTTTCAAATTGGAGCCCAACTAAAGATTTTTATGAGAATAACTCAAAAACTGTAGATATTTATGAAAAACGGCAAGAGTATTTCATTTTCTATCTAATGGTGTAACTGTAAAAAATATCGAACAAAGGGTAACAGAAAAGTAGCTTCTATTATTGTATATTGCTGGGAGCGGTGGGCTATATCACAGAAATGCATCACACTAATACACAATAATGGACGCTGTTTACTGATATCCTTTGTCCGATAGGTTTTACAGTCTCCAGTTTTGCTTATTTTATTTAATTAAAATAATGTAATAGCAAAACCAGAGAAAGTGATACATCTGAACTAATTGGAGTGTGCTGTGTGGTTAACCATCACGTAAGAAATGTGTGAGCAATAAGGTTTCTTCAACAACTTTGAAACCATAATGACAAATTATAAGAAGCGAATTATGGGAAAAGAAAAAGTAAATGCAGCAAAAAACAAGTTTCAAGTTTGAACGTTCTGCACAGTTTAAAGAATACCTCATTACTAAGAGGTTGTGAAATAAATTCAATTGTAAATTATCTCTATAGTTGTTATCTTGTAAATGACCTGTATAGCTGTTCACTTGTAAATGACCTGTATAGCTGTTCACTTGTAAATGATCTGTATAGCTGTTCACTTGTAAATAATCTGTATAGTTTTTACTTG
The DNA here is from genome assembly GCA_018207615.1 of Philaenus spumarius. Taxonomy (NCBI): domain Eukaryota; kingdom Metazoa; phylum Arthropoda; class Insecta; order Hemiptera; family Aphrophoridae; genus Philaenus; species Philaenus spumarius. The sequence continues at coordinate 296,093 of JAGFPH010000252.1, read as the reverse complement.
TAAATGACCTGTATAGCTGTTCACTTGTAAATTATCTGTATAGCTGTTCACTTGTAAATGATCTGTATAGCTGTTCATTTGTAAATGACCTGTATAGCTGTTCACTTGTAAATGATATGTATAGCTGTTCTCTTGTAAATGAAATGTATACTTGTTCAATTGTAAATGATCTGTATAGCTGTTCACTTGTAAATGATCTGTATAGCTGTTCACTTGTAAATGATCTGTATAGCTGTTCACTTGTAAATGACCTGTATAGCTGTTCACTTGTAAATGATCTGTATAGTTGTTCACTTGTAAATTATCTGTATAGTTTTTACTTGTAAATGATCTGTATAGTTGTTCCCTTGTAAATTATCTATACAGTAGTTCATTTGGAAATTATCTGTCCTTTGTAAATAATCTGTATAGTTGTTCACTTGTAAATTATCTGTATAGTTGTTTACTTGTAAATGATCTGTATAGTTGTTCACTTGTAAATTATCTGTATAGTTGTTTACTTGTAAATGATCTGTATAATTGTTCCCTTGTAAGTTATCTGTACAGTTGTTCACTTGGAAATTGTCTGTATAGTTGTTTACTTGTAAATGATCTGTATAGTTGTTCCCTTG
>JAGFPH010000252.1:226628-249774 GCA_018207615.1 Philaenus spumarius | reverse complement strand
TACAGATTCACTAATACTAGAGTCTTTTTAACAATGGGCGTAACAGTAATGAAAACTCCAAATAGCAAACAAATGAATTCTAATTGTTAGTCTAATTTCCAAGAGCATTAAGACAGTAATAGCAAATATTAAAATACTAGTTATGCTATTTCGAACATTCTGTTCACATTGAAATACATTACCGAGGATAGAAGCCACTAACCGGCTGCTGGTTTTAATATTTAAGTGGTATTATATCGCACAATAAATGGTCCAAGACTATATAACCCAAGTATAGCTCTTAGCACATCCACTGTCTATAATAAAATACAATTTTAGTTTATTGTTTTAAACCGACTTGTACAACTACCAAAAGATAAACGTGACCCCCAAAGGTTATTACAAACAGGACCGAAACAAAAGAAAGAAAAAGGATTACACAAATTTCAGAATGGCGACTATATTATTTCTACAATAAAATGTCATGTATATTCTTGATCATTAATAAATTTAATAATGTTACATTGTTATCTGGCAAACAGCGGCGTGCGAAGAAGAGTCCAGAAAGGGGCGTTCCTCCCGGGCTCCATCGGGTTCTCCAGAAAAAGTAATCAACATTTTTTGTTTATTGGGTTTATCTTAAATTTGTCTAACGCTATTATTTTTACAACAATCTCATTCGAAATGTTATAATTATATATTATTCGTTCTTATTTCCTATTCTGGAACCATTTATACAGGATGTCCCGTTAATTTAACAGAAGTTTATATTTGTTCTCTAACTAAGAATTATATCCTGTTTAATGAAAAAATCGAAGACAATTTCGATAAAATCCAAGATTGAATAAAATTTCTCAAACCGACTGTAAACGAAAAAAACAAGTTCGATTTCTATATACGACTTCATTAGGATTTACTTCACAGTTCATAAAATTAATTTATAATTGCATGAACTTTGACCCAGTTATTTTTAGCCAGCAATAAACGCAGGTTCATAGTTTTGAGTTCATAGGAGATTTACTTTAACCAATTTTTATACATCCGACTTATAAAAAGTGTTTTCATTGAGCTTGTTCATTAATTTGGGTTTTGTATGAATCATATATGGTCAGAAAAATAGCACTTTTAAACGGCATTTCTTCAAGTAAATCTACTACCAAATTCGTATTTTTCCAAATATTGGATAAAATACAAAACTTCATGGTCAAAGTAAGTATTAAAATTGTTTAAAATGGTCGAAAGAGCAGATGATTTTTCAAGTAGCTCGTAATGAGAAAATAAAAACTAATTACTCTTACTGGATATCGCTAAATACCGTACTGTTATTAATAGGCCGGGTAATAGTATACAAAGTCTGGGTCAACTTCAAATTTTGTGATATTTTAGTTAGACAATATATTTAAGAAGAACAAACTAAAAAACAAAAAACTACTTGTCGGAAACGTTATATATAGACAATAATTAATATACAAACTTAAGTATGTTTAGACTTTGGAAACATACTGTAGCTAAAGATTGACAAATAACTAAACGTCGGAAACCTTGTAGATAAGCTTACCGTGCGTTAAAAAAGTTAAAAGTCCAGCTTTGAGTGTTGTTCAGTCGTATACCTACTATAGTTGTCCTACAGTCAATCAGTTTTTTTTTTTTTTTTAAGTTTGTAGTAATACGATAATTATTTTATGTGTGTTTTGTTAGTTCTTGTTCACATATACGCGAGAACTAAAAAAAATAGCCTAAAAAGCTTTTAGGATTTAGTCTTAGCTTTAGCTTTCACTATTAAGTCAAAGCTTTTAGTCTTAGCACTTGGTTAAAGTGAGGTGAATAACCTTTAGCTAAGGCTAGTTATCAAAAGCTGAAAAATTTTATCCAAAGCTTAAAATCTGTCATATGTTTTAAGTTATAGCTTTTGCTTATTTTTTATTCAACAGACACAAAGTTCTAACTTATAGTTTTTAGTCACAGTATGTTTCCAATTTGTAATCGTATATTACATAAGTTATTATATTAATTATTGGATATTATTACTGTATGACTACAAGAAAAGGCTATATTATATTTTTCGTGCTATCTGCGAGGTTTACGACGCCGGCCGGTAAAAAAAAACCGACGAATTTTACACCTACTCAGCACTCTGATACAGAAAGAGATCCAGACAACTTTTAACATAAGTTTTTTTCATTATTAATGATTTCCTATTACCGAGACCTTTTTTACCGGTTGAAACCGAATCTTTTGATTTGTAAATGTATATTTCTACGCACAAAGTTTCTTTCTAATATTAAAAACAAGACATCTTCAATCGATAAATTTTAAAAGAAAAAATACCATCTCCAAAATTTTATTTTGTATTTTATTTAAGTGTTTAGGGTGTCGTAACTACAAAAGAAAATAGAATCGTTCTAGGATTACTCGTTTGTCTGTCCAACTTGTCTGCCACTACTTATTATTTCCTGAACGGATAAACGAATTGCAATGAAATTTGACCTTAGCCATGCAAACCTAACAGTAGGTTGTATATTCAAATAATTCGATCACACAGCTGAACCCCTGGCGTGAGTTGAGCGACTTTCAAAAATTAAGTTTATATGTGCGTATTAGGGTAAAAGGACTGCGAGTACGAAATATCGTATATTAGTATAACTTGTTTAATCATCAGCTACCTGCCCAGCTCACGCGCACCTTCGTTCCTCTCGTAGTGGAAACACTAGCTTTGCGAGTTTGCACCTTGACCTTGCGCCCTCGGTTATGGAATGCTCGCTTCGCTCGTAGCAGACAAACTCTGTTTGTATGCTTCTTTTGGCTAACTTGTATGGTACTTTACGTTTCGATCGATTTTGGTAAACCAGAGAGCTATAAGGTCGTGTAAAAAACAAAATATACAAAATAATTTTATATTTATTTGTTTAGACACAACCCTAAGAAAGTTTCATTATAGTACGAACAATCTCAAAAAACTGTAACTTCCGGAATAAGAAGTGCTTCAGGTTGTTGGTTATTTTGGTTGACGAACTCGTCCGAGAAAACCAACGTGCGTTCCAAATTTGGACCGAATCGGATTTAAATGCGGCCGTTAGAGTATATATATATTTCTAATGACACCCCAAAACGAGATCAGGGAAACGTGATCGGTGCCCATTTCCTACACCCGACCTTAGGTCTCAGTATAAGGGTCACTGAAATATCTCATCTTTCCTATGGAAATTCGCTGACCACCAGCTTAAGGGTCGGCTCTAGCTGTCGGCCATGTTGGCTGACACTCCATAAAGACAAATGTTAAATTAAAATCCACATTTTTCCTTTATTTTTGATCGGAAAATTATAAACGATATGTCATTTTAAAGCTACGGTCAATATGCATGCAAATGGCTTTTTAAAAATTAAGAAAAATATTTTGTTTAATATTTATTAACAATTTAAAACATTGATTTTTAATATTTTTTACGTTGTAACTATTAATTATAGCGAAAAATTACCAAGCCATTCGGATGAAGAATTTTGTCCCCAAAAGTTTGGTATTTTAAAAAAAACGCTATTTGAATAATTGCGAGTTTTAAATGGATTTAGGATGAGCAATGTCCGCGTAACCTACCTCCGCTTTAGGGAGTCGCAGGTTGCTTTCTGTTTTACTAGAGCCGACCCTTAAATCAACAATCTATTTTAAATGATGGGTATTTAACTTGTTTGTGAAAATAACTCAAACACCGTTTATAAAAACAGTCAAGAGTAAATGTGTGGCCCGTTAAAGTGTCTGTCAAATGGTTTATTTCTGTCAAATAGACTATTTCTGTCAAATGGTTATTTCTGTGAAAGGCCTATTTCTGTCAAATTGTATATTTCTCTCAAATGATATATTTCTGTCAAATGGCCTATTTCTGTCAAATGGTATATTTCTGTCAAATGGTATATTTCTCTCAAATGATATATTTCTGTCAAATGACCTATTTCGTTCAAAGGGTATATTTCTGTCAAATGGTATATTTCTGTCAATTGGTTATTTCTGTGAAAGGCCTATTTCTGTAAAATTGTATATTTCTGTCAAATTGTATATTTCTGTCAAATGGCCTATTTCTGTCAAATGGTATATTTCTGTCAAATGGCCTATTTCTGTCAAATGGTTTATTTCTGTCAAATGGTATATTTCTGTCAAATGGTATATTTTTGTCAAATGCTATATTTCTGTAAAATGGTATAACTATTAAAATTTTAGAATAAGGTTAAAAGTAAAACGGTTTCCAGTAGTGTGAATTAGTTTGGAGCATTTCGATTATACATTCTACCGCTCTCAGCAATACGCCGTAATGGACGCTACTTTACTGTACTCTTAGTTTGTTCGTTCACCCATTCGATAAGAAATTTAACGAATACAAAAATTACTGTTGAAGTTTTTTATAAAAATTTATGGAATAAATGTATACAATAAATATTTACTAAAATCCTAAAGGAAATAATCGAAGTAATAACAACTTTAAATAGGAGCCTCTATACGGACGTAAGATTACTTCAAATTTAATAGAGCCGGCTATAATAAGTAAATCACAAAGCCATACAAATGACCTAAAATAGGGATGGAAAAGGCTTCAAAGCGCAGGCGCCGAACAACATATGCCATGTAAAGGTGAGATTTGACAGATAGAAGGATCAAGTTCGGCTACCTCTTAACATCGACCCTTCTTTGTGCTTCCATTATTGCTCTTTCTTACCAGCCCGACCGGCTTTAAGGTATTTAGGAAAACACAATTCGTCCTTAAAAACATCGCAATTGCGACAGAGCAAATTGTGTAGAGCACGACAATAATCTGTTTGCACGTCAAAGACATGTCGGAATTTAATTACGAGTAGAGAATTATCGGACAAAACATATTTTTTTACATTTTAATCGGTTCTGTATACAATACGCCTCAATATGAGTTGTGGCCAATCCAAGCATAAACTGTGAGTTTAAGAGAGAAATACCCTACAACATTTATTAAATAATATAAAAGCCAAATCCACTGACTCACTGATCACGATTTCTCAAAAACTACTGAACGGACTGAAACGAAATTTGGTGTGCAGCTTCCTCTAGGGCCATAGGTGGTCAATAAGAAAGGTTTTCAAAAAAATTGAAATCTTAGGGGGGATTTCTCCAAAACCACTTAACGGATTTTAACAAAATTTGGTAAGTAGCTTCCTCTATAGGGCTATACGTGCTCTCTAAGAAAGGTTTTTAAAAATCGAAATTTTAGAGGGGATTTTGGGGGGGGGGGCTCAAAGTTACTAAATCACGATTTCTCCAAAACCAACGATCTGATTGGAACAAAATTTGGTAAGTAGCTTCCTCTAGGGTTATAGGTGCTCTCTAAGAAAGGTTTTTAAAAAATTTGAAATTTTAGGGGAGGATTGGGGGGGGTCAAAGTTACTAAAAAAAAAACACCGAACGGATTGGAATGAAATTTGGTATGTAGCTTCCTCTAGGGCCCTAGGTGCTCGCTAAGAGAGGTTTTCAAAAAATTCGAAATTTTAGGGGCTTTGGGGGTCAAAGTTACTAAAAATCCCCATAAGAAATACATAGTGTAATATATTTATTGATATAATATATTTTTTGTTAATATTCATTTAACTTTGATTTGTCAATCCGTTCAAAGCCGGATCGGGCCAGCTAGTTAGATCATATAAATGTCCTAAAACAAACAATAAGTATATTTAAAATTAATCTCAGAAAAGCACATCGTATCAATTTAAGTATTACGCCAAAACAGCTCGAACATTGGGCGTACGAATTGAACGAGTGATTACAGTCATGCCAACGTACGTAGTTTAAGTACAATTTTTCTAAACGATTAATTTATACCTTAGTAAAAAAGTAATATTATTTATTTATCGTTTAGACAGGGCCGGCCCGAGCTATACGCTAACTACGCGGCCGCGTGTGGCGCCGTGATGCGGGGGGCGCTGAACTAGAGGCGTATAAAGTTTAAATCAACCAACAACGCACAATCTATATCTGGCATAAAATTTCCGCTTATTTGTCGTTTTGTCAGTTACAGTTGCCAAGCGATTCAACGAAATAATATTAAAAAAGACTGAAGTAATTGGCCTATTACTAAATCAACTCATATTACCTATTACTGATTAATAATAATAAGTAGTATTAAGAGAATATCTGTCAATCTGTGTTTGTGCTAATAGTAGTGGACTTGCGAATTATTTAGGGCTGTGAGCGGCCGTAGCCGCCGGAAGTTAGACCGAGCTCATCGTTCAACTTACACCTTACACCCTTTGAACCCTTTCACGAGTGAATAGACTCGTCCGCGTGAGTCATGCAGTTTTTACTCCACCCCACCTTCCCTCACCCTCACTCAGTACAGTCTACAGTACAGTCAGCTAACAACTAGGCTACGTGCTACGTTTGGTTCAGCGTTACTCAACTTTTTAAGCTTATTTTTCACAAGTTTTATTTTGTATAATCATGGTTTTGGTTTTGTAGTAGACATACAATTGTTACATAAATTGTGATTTGAAGAACATAAGTAATGTCCAGTAACAAAAAGCCATCGGGGGCATTTGATCGTAAAAGAAAGTTGCAGCATGATAAAGAAGATGAGAAACAATCTAAAGCGTTGCAAAAGTTTTTTATAGCGTCAAGTGCGAAAATTGACGATAACGAGCTGATTGAATCTGACCATGACGATGCCGGTGATGACAGATTATCAATGTCACAACCTGTACCTGGATTATCAGGAAGTCTAGAATCAGTTGAACAAGTAAGTATTCATAGGTGTAAATTTGTATTTTGTTGTTAATGACTCAGAATGCGCAAATAAATTCAATTTTAATGAATAGTAGGCTACTAGATGATGATCATGATTTTGAACACTGAACACCATATAGTGCCATTATCAGAGAGCAGTGCGTGTTTAATTTTTTTATTTGTATATTTTGATATTTAAAATATTGTATTATTAATTTGTCGATTTCAGATGCCATGCTTTTATAACCTAATTTTGAAAACTCGGCACAATGATTAATTTATTAAAGGTATAGTTTTAGAAAAGTATCTGACTTAGTGCAACCCATTCGTTTGAAAAACGGTGGCTGTTTACAGATTAAAGCCTCAATTAAAAAAACTACATTTAATCAAACAGTCACCATTTAAAAACGGAAGATTGGATTCAATCAGTTTTTATTCAAAATAGGTGTTGGTTAAAAATTGTTCTTGAGTTATGAATTAAAGATTTTAAACTCAACGTGGATGATATATAGGTAGGCAATTAAGCCTTTATAGAGAAACTGTTAATCTTGATTATATTTTTGTTTTAACTCATATAACCATTGCAAATGAAGGGTAAACACGTCGGAGTTCAGAAGAGAATCCTTGATTTAAATCGTAGAGCCTTTTATGTGCCATGTGGGAACCACTCATTGAACTTGGTTATTAACGATGCAGCTCTATCGTGCAACAGTGCAGTAGAGTGTTTCAGTACTATACAAGAAATCTTTAACTTTTTTTCAAGTTCTACCCAAAGATGGAGTATTTTGCTCAATCACGTCACAACCCTCACAGTAAAACCACTAGCAGAATCGAGGCACTGATGCCTTTGAGATATCATATCGAAGAAGTATATGATGCACTATATGAAGCCTCTCAAGATCAACAACTTGATGCATTTGGAAGAAACTCAGCCTTAGGACTCTTAAAAAAACTGCAAAGCTTCAAGTTCTTGTGCTGTTTAGTGACATGGTATGAGATCCTGCACAAAACAAACATGGTCAGTAAACTATTGCAAAAAGTCACAAATGACCTGCAAAGTTCTATGGATCTCATTAAAAGTGTGAGATCATTTCTTGAAAAGATGAGATCTGATCAAGGACTTAACAGCGTGATAATAGATGCAAAGGAACTTGCAAAAAAATCAATGTGCCTGCAGAGTTTGAAAAAAAAACATCAAGTCCGGCCAAGAAAGGTGAAAAACAGTTTACTTATGAAAGCGCAGATGAAGCAGTAAACTATGGAATGGATGCCTTTAAGGTCAATTTCTTTTTTGTTGTGCTAGACAGAGCAATATCCTCAATTCAGGAGAGATTTGAACTAATGGAAACTCATAGTTCTAGTTTTAATTTTTTGTACGATATCCCAAGTTTGGACAAGAGTGTTAACGTACAGATTTTAAAAAAGCTTGTAAACACCTTCAAACCATTTTGAGTGATGGAGAAGACTGTGACGTGAACGGAAATGATCTCTTTGATGAACTAAGAGTGTTTTCACCAATGCTGCCTTCTGGAAGTCACCCAGCAGGAGCTCTGTTTTTTATAACCAAGCGTGGTTACGTGGATACTTTTCCAAACGTTTTTGTCGCATTGAGGATTTTGTGTCGCTCCCAGTGTCAGTAGCCAGTGGGGAAAGAAGTTTTTCTAAGTTAAAACTCATTAAAACTGATTTAAGATCTACTTTGAGCCAAGAACACTTGAATGGGCTAGCAATCTTGGCCATTGAAATGACTTATTGAGTAAAATGGACACTGAGTTATTACTCAACGAGTTTTCAAAAGCAAAAGCAAGAAAAATTCATTTTCAATTAAGTTTTATTTGTGAAGAGTTCAAATTACTAATAATTGTAACTATATGTACAGATGATGGCCTGTAAATAATTATACTTCTGGTTTGCAAGTTTTTCTTTGTGTATTATTAAAACATACCTGGCTTCTACCTTTAATTTCTGGTTAATATTAATATGTGTTACAGGTGCACTGATTTATAGTGGTTTGGTTAGTGGGGGGGGGGGCGCCAATATGTTTTTTGCTTACACTTGAAAAAGACCTAGGGCCGGCCCTGCGTTTAGATATATATGCGACAAGTTAGCACAATGAAAAACGAATTCGTATACGTCACTAGAAGGAAAAGCGAAGCGAGGATAGTTTAGTGGTAGTTTTGACTAATTAATAATTTTTAATTTGTTCAATTTACGTTAATATAGATTGTAAACTTATAGATTTGGCAACGTTAGGGTGCGCTATACCACTAGAGAGAATCCTCAGCACGATGTTGAATAAATCCACTAGGAGCGCTGGCAATCAGTCTAGCAGTGAGGAGGCGGAGCTAAAGAAATGATTGACAAGGTTTGGGTTAAACCTTCGTGCAGACTAGACGTACAACGTAGTCACATACACAACACTGTACTTCCTTTCCTTGTTAGCCCTACTGTTAGTAATAATTATCACTTAGCAACGCAGCGAAGGCATTCAAAACACATTTAAAAAAAATAAGGAATTGAATAACTGAATTCGTTATTTTGTTTTGTACTTAATAATACAAACAAACTGTTTACTAATGTTGCAAAATGTTAGTTATTATTAATTTACAAAGCAATTAAATAAAGTATGAAACATGGGCTTTTGTAACACTTGCCGAAACGTTCGACTTTATTCATTATTGTTCTGAGTAAAAAAATCACTTTTTAACTATAAGTGCACGTTTCGTTGACAATAATATTTTTAAAATGTAGGCCTACCTACACATCTGTATCTATAATATTCAAATAGTCATTTAATTTGTACTATGAAATGTCTGCATATTAATAGTGTCGGTTTTTATAAAATTTGATGTATAATAATTTGGCTATAATAGTACAATAATTTACAACAATTATATGATTATGACACTTAAGATCGATCTTTCAATCCAAATTAAACCCTGGTTTTTATCATAAAAATTATGTACTGTATGTATATATTTTGTTACAAAAACAAGAAAATAAAAAAACCCTTAAAATTAAACATCCATATCACGTCCAGAATTCAATTTAAAATTAATTTTCTGTAAGTTTCTTTAGAAAATGCCTTGCAAAATTACCTGAACCTGCATTTTCTTGTTAGGTTAATTTGAATAATTCTGGCAAAGTGCATCCTCCTATTTCATTAATTTTTTAATTATTTGTATTTGAGCCCCTGTACAACACTCATGTTTTAGAAAGGAGTAAATTTACCTAATTTAAAGATAAGCATAGCCAATTAGGCCTACTTTAAAGAATCTAGGAACAAATAGGTATAGCTATAGGCCTATTTTGAAATAAATAATTAACTTACTCATTTTTCATTTTGATGAGAAAAAAACATTATTATTTATGCATTATGAAAATTATTATTTGTACATACATTTCCCAAAAATATAACCGACTATTACGCTATAGGGTTTGAAGTTTAAAATTTAAAACTCAATCCGTTATCAAAAAGAGTTTATTGCTTCTGCAATGACGGAACGAAAAATATCAATAAATTTTGAACAAATAAAGATAGAATTAGGTAAATTTAATTGGATTGACATTCCCAAAACGAAAAATGTTAACGTTGCTTTTTCAAAATTTGATTCAGTTTTAAGAAATATTGTCGATACCTACTAATTCCAAACAGTTGCTGATGTCTAAAAAATTCCACAAAGCTAAAAAATCATAAATCCATCGATTGCGGAAATATTTTTAAAAGCATTAATATACGCTATAAAATAAATAAAAAAAAATAAATAAATAATAAATAAAATAAATAAATAAAAAGGTTATAAATAAAAGTGAATACCTTACGATCATAACTTTAATCATTATGTTCGGGAATAAACTTATAGGTTGTTTAAGGATATTGATTAAACAAAGATTAATTACTTTTTAAACACAAATGAAAAGTAGGGAGCAATGACGTATAATATATAATATTACAGAGAAATTAATCGAAATAATGTAGACAACATTATTGGCATTGTTCTTCTGGAGACCCTATGTGTATTGCAAATGGGGAAAATACACATGCCCGTATATTTTCATGACTCATTGAAATTTAATTAAAATAATGTCGACAAGCTTTAATATATGTACTATTTTTTTCATAGAAAACGTTGAATGCGATAAATTTGAACAATCAGATAGTGACGAAAAGATAATGAAGAGGAATTTAAGCTAGAACAAAATGTCATTATAGACAGCTCTGATGATAGTGGCGAAAAAAATGATGACTGATACGGAAGAATTGAGCGAAGAAATCAATTAATAATTTTTGTCAAAATAAAGATGAGCTTTTTCGTATAGGCCTATTGTTCATATTTATTAATAAAATAAAATTTAAATAACTAGCATTAAAATAATCTAAATTGTCGTTTTATGTTTTATCTATACTAATCTATACTAATATTATAAAGAGGTAAAGTTTGTTTTTTTGTTTGTTTGTTTGATTGTATGTAGGGGGTAAGGGTAATCTCTGGCACGACTGAACCGATTGAAAAAATAGTTTTACTAATAAAAAGCTACACTATCCCTGTGTAACATAGGCTATAATTCATTTCGATAAAAACCTTTTTCTATTTCAATATTTGTAAATTTAGTCGGAAAAAATTCTTAGGTTAGGCCTAGAATGATAAACCAACACATGTATTTACATTTATTACCATAGCAACCAATTGAATAAAATAACAGATAATATAGCGTTAGCTCCAATATTTCCATTAACAGCTGATTTCAAAATTTGAAGCAATTATTTTTGTATTTCTAGCTTTTAGGTTAAGGTTTTAACGTGTAGACCTGAGCCTTGCTGGTTCTTTTAACCATTGGGGGTTGGCGTGCGGAGCACGCAGGGGTCTCCTCTAGTTAAAATATATTTTGATATTATATAATTTAAAACCAACACGAACTTAATAAGTGCGTATTTTAAATCTATAAAAAAAACGTCATTCACAGTAAAGTGGCATTAGGCTACTTATGTTAAATTAATACAATACTGATTGAAATTGAAACATAGGGTAATTTTATTGTTAACAAAATTAAAAATTGCAGTCAGCTGAATGTTTGTGGGTGTAAAGATTGTCAGTTCATTAGTAAAATTAACTATGCAACGATGAGATGCACTGAGCGCGCAGCATGTTTATGTCGCTGACTGACGGACTTTCCCCCGGTATCCACACAGCTGACGATTTTCCTTATTAATAAAAATGTATCAAAATTCAACTGTATAAATTTCATACGGTATGAAATAACTTTATATTTAAAATTTTTTGACATGTTCATATACGTGACTGACGTATAATCCCCCAACTTCTATACAGCTGGTTATTATTTTTTGGTTTTAAATGATCTAAAATATTATCCCCTAAATTTTGGCGCGGTATAAAATCACTCGGAGCAAAAAATTTTTTGACAACTTTCACATGCTGCCATTTTGATTTCCACCGCGGGTGCGGCAACTGACGCTCATTTTGTTCAGTATTGAATATTAATCAACTGCTATAAATTAAATTTATTCGGTATAAAATTCCTCGAAAAAATGCAACGCTACCTCCCGTACTAAGAGTTTGTTTTAATCTTTCTACTCTTCCTTCTTGTTGATAATGCTAGACCTGATTTCTTTCTAGAACGCTGTGACGGCATTTAAAAAATCTTATATTGTCAAATAAACAGTACAAACAGATTTTACGCACTGGATGCTCGCAAATGTCGGGAAGACAGACAAAGTGGGAGGAGTCAACCTTGAAAAGTCTTGCGCTAGCCTGTTTCACTGAATTGACGCACTACCGCGCCACTTTACGGTAGCAAGAATATCGCTTGCAAGCACTTGCATGATTGCAAAGTACTGTCTTATTTTTTATTTTATCAATATTAATTCAAATGCAACATTTTCAGAAAACTTCAATGTACAATTTGTAGGGCACTAAATGTGTTTAAACGACTTCATGTTTCCAAGTAACTCAACTGAAAATCAGGTTTTTCGCCTACTTATAAGGTAATTATCTTTAAGTAAAATAGATAATTTCCATTGTTTAGCACCTACAAATTATAGTTTAAATGTTCGTTAACAACTTCCCGCAAATTTCAAAACATTATCTTCAAAATTGAATGAATGATTTATAAGATTGCAGAGGGCTGCATAGGTCTGTTTCTTCCTGGTATGGCGCACCCTTAAGACATCGTTCTATCAAAAAATATAATGGAAATTAGTTTTAAGTTTTGGCGCATAGATTGGCACAATGTCCATTTCAGAGGTATTACCAAGTAAACTGTTTTAAAGCAATTTAAGAAATGAGGAAGCAAATGTCCATTTCAGAGGTATTAACAAGTAAACTATTTTAACACAACTTACGAAATGAGAAAGCACAATGTCCATCTCAGAGGTAATTACCAAGTAAACTATATACTCTGCTATATATGCACATTAGTGGTAGAGCGTGACCGGAATAGAGCGTTTCAAAAAATGCGTGACTGTAAAATCCGATCCACCGCCAGCAAACATTTTTTGAACGCAGTGCGCCTATATAAGTTTACACTTCAACAATTTTTAAAAAGTTTACAAAATCGTATAATATTAAAATGCATAGTAGGCTATTTCAACCAAAGTACTTACAAATTAGGAGAGTCTGAATGTTTTCAATACCTGAAACAAATCGAATAACAGACCATTTAGTGTCAAAATATTAATATAATCATGATACGTAAAAGAACACATGACACCTGTATAGTGTCATTAAATTAGTAAAATATAAAATTCCATTACAAACTTCTAGCACAAGCAGTGATAATATTTATTTTCCGTGTGCGTATAATAATATAAAACAAATACACAGTAAATTTAAAATCTGCCACAATATTTATTTTGGATGCCATTTAAAAATCTGCTGCAGTAAACTTAATAATATATTAGTGCTTTATTGCTATGGTGATTACAGTCAGCGTAAGACCCGGTACACGCATGCTGCAAAAGGACGCGCAACGCTGCGTCATTTTCAATCGGATAGAAAGAAATGCGTGGGAACTGCTGTTGGGATGCACACGTGACGCGGGTAACTGACGCCAGCGTAACTCCCGATAGCTATCGAGATGGACACAGGTTCCTGAGAGACGCGCGTCACTTTCCTCTATCGCGATACCTGGCAGTGCACATGCGCAGCCACGTCTTATGTCCCACCTGCGTGAAATTAGTTTTTAAAGTCTTTCAGTACTATGTTTGATGAAAATATGGAGATTAAAATTTTCATTGAGAAGGTGAAAATTCATCCAGCAATTTAGGATGTGAGTCAAACTTTGCCTCTTATATTTCAATTTTGGGAATACTTTGTTTAAGTTTCTGGTATCAATTAAAGATATTGTATATTTTTATTATTTTGGCCTTTAAAATATAAAACTAAATACTAAATTTTAACTTAGAATATCAATACGATTTTGAGATAAAAAACTGACCAGTAAAAAAACAAAATGGCGGTTGTATAAAAAACTATGGACTGTCGGATGTTTAAAAAAAAATCAGTCTTGGGACTGCCGGCAGAAGTGAAAACTGTCATGAATATAGGCAGTCTTGTTTATGTTATTTTACATTTTTTAGATTTCAATTTTAAATGTAACGAGATAAAAATAACACAACTTACAAAATGAGGAAGAACAATGTCCATTTCAGAGGTATTATCAAGTAAGTAAACTATTGTAACACAATTCATGAAATGAGGAAGCACAATGTCCATTTCAGAGGTATATACTCTGCCAAATACACATGTGTACTATATACAGTAGAGCGTGACGGTAAAATCCAATTCACCGCCAGCAAAATTTTTAAAATGTTTTGGACGCAGTGCACCTATAGAATTTTTTACTTCAAAAATGATACTGTAAATGAGACTTAAGTATTGATAAAGAGTTCTGGAACATGTACATCCAGTTCAATGTACATATACCGATAACTTAAAGCTGTTCCAAATGAACTAAACATACAAATCACCATCATCAAAGGCGAGAGAGTAACTGGTGGACAATGTCATTACACTCTAAAGGGTCTAATGAAGCTCATACTGTGGAATAGACGATGATGTCTTCATCTACAAAAATTTCTGTCAGAAGGCCGTCCAGATGACACACTAGGAATGCGCAATACCTGATGTCGCTTGTATACGTGTTGGAGATTTATGGATTCAAGTGCGACCATTATTACTCTGTACCGTCAAGCAGTAATTCATACGGCTAATAGAAATATTATGATCAATAAACCCAAGTCGACACGAGGACGAATAATTTATACACAATCACGAAATATATTGCTGATAGAATCACTAGCTCCGAAGAAGTAACTGCTGAGGAGTAACGCTCGCGAAGGATGGAAAATGATAATGAAAAGGAACGTAAAATGAACATAGTGTTGTTATACAAGATATTACATTATATTGTCGAGTGTGTCTGTATGACATATCGATTTGATAATTGCTGCAACAATTAAACAGTACTTTAGTAATGCAACATTAAACATAATAAGGATCTTCTCCATCCTGAGAAAAACTCCAAAGGTAAAGTGATTTTAACAAAATTGGTCCGAGTACAGTCATTGATCTTGGCGCGGGGAGAAGCGAGACAATGCTGGACTGAAAAAATAGTCTCAGCGTCTGCTAATCTACCCCATTCAATAGAAAGAAAAAAATTCTGAGTAAATAAATAGAGTGAGTTCAGGAAACGACGTTTGTAGGTTGGCTAATAGCGCCAAAGCCAGTTTGAATCGTAAAGTCGAGAGATCGCTAAAACTTAGTAGAAAAATGGCGTCCGAAACATGTTAAGAAGTGGTGATAAGAAGGAAAAACATGGTAAGAAGTGCGTGTTTCACCGCTTCATGAAAAACGAAGAAGACGTTCAAGAGTTTGGCATCAATACAAATTTAAACTCCATGTAGTAAAATAATTCGACCACGTAGCTGGACCGCTGACGTGAGTTGAGCAAATTTCCAAAATTAAGTTTATATGCCTATGTTTTAGGGTTTCAACCAACAATTTGGGAAATAGGTCTACTCACGAAGGCGTTGAAAAGCTGTCTGTGTGTACGCAATATATTAGTAGAATTTGTTTACGCCTAGTGGCCTCGCGAGTTTGCACCACTTGGCTTCGAACCGGGTACTTTTATGGTATTTTACGTTTTGATCGATTTTGGAGGAACCAAGCAAGCTATAAGGTCGCGTAAAAAAACAAAATGTGCAGAATAACATCCTACATTTATATTTTTAGAAACAACTTTTAACAAATTTCATTCTCGTAGTAAAAATCTCAAAAAATAGTTATTTCCTGTCAAAAAACGTACTTCCGGTTGCTGGATTTTTTTGGCTAACGAACTCGTCCGAGCGACATAGACAACCAACATGGTCCAAATTTGGACCAAATCGGACTTAAAATGCGGCCACTAGAGTGCGAACACACACACACACACATATATATATATATATATATATATATGATTTTTAATGACATCTTTAAACGTGTTCTGGGGCCCATGATCGGTGCTCATTTGCTACTCCCGACCTTGGGTCTTACCATAAGGGCCACTGCAATAGCTCATTTTTTCTATGGAAATTCGCTAAAAATGAAAACTTAATTGTCTATAGACTGTAACTGCAGCATGTTTAGGAGTAGTTTTAAAACGGATTTACAGTCATTCCTTCAACTTGGGGAGCAGAGTGGGTCAATGGTGGTTGTAGTCTATTCTTCTACAGTTGAAACCGTCGACGTAGCATAGCCCTCCGGCTTTATTTGTCTAACCAGCTGTAAAGTAAATGCGTTAAGAAAAACACCTATCCTCCAGATACTACTACATCAAAAGGTATTTTCTGCAAATTAATAAGGTAGAACAACTAATGCGGGGGCGGAAAAGTTTCCATATAAAAAGCAATGAGTTTACTTTGTCACCCGCCTGCACAAGCAACTTAATTTCACAGAAAAACATATACGATCTAAAGTAGCATAACTAGTTGACCATGACTATTTATTTGATAAAAAAAAAGGAAAAATAGACAATCCGATAGGTCGAAACCTGTGTAGGACGTAAAAAATAATAAGAAACTCAAATAAAAAACCAAAACAAATGAAAACCCGATGAGAGACGAATAGTAGGTAAACACGTATACTTAAAATCTAAAAATTAAACACTAGATGTTCCAATTATAATTAAATGTAAATAAAACTTCAAAAACACATTCCAGTACAAAAAATCTAAAAAAACCCGGTCAAAAAACGTGCTTCCAGTAGTTGAATTTTGTTGGCTAACAAATTCGTCTACTTAGAAAACCAACGTATGTACCAATTTTGAACCAAATCCAACGTAAAATGCGGCCGTTAGAGGGCGTATACATATATACAAATTCTGGGGACCATGATCGCTCATTCTCTATATATCCCTGTGCATTACCTTTTGAATTTTGTTAAGTGTGGGTGTAACAGTAACACTCAAAATAAGTTTTTTTTTTATATTTCTTCAAAATCCAAACCACCTAAAAATATTTTTTTCGGTACTGGGTTTTGAAAAAATATGTGGGTTTTCAGTTGAATACCTAAACTGATTCCTAAGTTCGTTGTATATATCGCACCGGCAATCTTTGCATGCAATCTGTATACAGTATTTTATTTTCTGTCGATATTACGAAAAATAGAAACGGGAGAGAAGTGGACAAAAGAAGATAGACTATAAATCATTATAATATAAAAACATAAATAAGAAAAAATATAAAGACCTAAATATCGTTTAGGGAATAAAGAACACCTAGTACGTTCTTATATATCGCTTTCTTTCTTAAAGATATTAGACGTCCACGGCACGTAGTAAAGAAGTCTAGTCCAGACTGTAGGCATAGTTCCAGTGGCTATAAATATTTGGCAAAACTGGACGAGGTGAGAAACCGAAAACAAAGAGTCCAAGATTGGAGCTGGTGGCAGCGTTCTAAGACAATAGCATTTAATGAACCAGATTTCCGAGAGGCACCCGCAAAGAAAGACTGATGGAATTCCAAAGGTCATCAGCTGAAACACAGCAAATTGTTTAACGCGGGGATATAAATGATTAGCTGTGCCGGTAGAGTTATGACAGGGACATGCGTTCAATCTTGGTCGCTGCCGAGGAACTGTTATGATGCTCACTTGTAAATTCTATTGTTAAAAGACAAGTAAAACAAAATTGTAGACTGCAACTTGCGTGGGTACGCTGGCTTGTTCACCTTCTTATAAAACTGCTTTTAAATTCATTACAAACACAAGTTTATTATATTTAGTTTATCAAAAATATATATAGTAGTATTCAAACAAATAAATTAATACAATCTTTTTACTTTGACAGTAATGTTTTTTGTTTTTGTTTTTTTTTTACAGTAATGTTTTTTTTTGTACTAGTGTCAGTGCACTTTCATGCTGTACCCCTATAATTACTTAAGAAGAGCAAAGGAACAGATTATGATAACCCTTACATGGAATTAAATCTCCTGGGGGGGGGGGGGGGATTTGACTTTCTGTCAAAAATTATGCTTCCAGTTTTTGTTGGCTAACGAACACGTCCGAGCAACTTAGAAAACCAACGTGTGCACCAAATTTGAACCAAATTGGACGTAAAACGCGGCCGTTAAAGTGCAAACATATATATAAAGAGTGTTCCACGAAAAAAGGTAAAGATTTTTTAGAAGGCGATTCTACTACTAAAAATAAGAAAAATGTCTAATAAACATAGGTCCGGAAATGGTTAGTTTTCGAATTATCCACCATTTTGTTTTTTTTTTTACTAAAGACTTAATATCTTTGGTAATAGAAAATATATTGACCTCAAATTGTGTGCTCATATTTGTTACATAACGTTTTACCCTTTTACGAAAATCCAGAACGTTCTTTAAAAATGGCGTCAATTTAAAATGTTTAGTGTAAAAACCTCTAAAACAGCTCGAAGAATAGTTAACACAGCTTTAAAAATAAGAATTGTGCTTGTGAGATAATAATATATTATACTAGCTGACCCGTACGGCGTTGCCCGTGGTGGATGGTATTTTCAGTCTTTTTAATGTAATTGTATTCTTTTTAAGTATTCAGTCAGTGAGTGGTATTTGGCTTTTATATATATAGATCTTAAATAATAAAAGCACTATTGTCATAACAATAAAAGATCTGAAATTATGATTTTATTAACTTTGATCCCCCCAAACCCCTCCTAAAATTCCTAAATTTTTCATACCCTTTCTTAGTGAGCACCTACGGCCCTAGAGGAAGCTACATACCAAATTTCATTCCAATCTGTTCGGTAATTTTTGAAAAATCGTGATTTAGTAATTTTTACCCCCAAACTCCCCTAAAATTTCCAATTTTTTAAAACCCTTTTTTAGTGAACACTTATGGCTCTAGAGGAAGCTACATACCAAATTTCATTCCAATCCGTTCGGTAGTTTTGAAGAAATCGTGATTTAATAATTTTGATCCCACCAAACCCCCCCTAAAATTTCGAATTTTTTCAAACCCTTTCTTAGTAAGCACCTATGGCACTAGAGGAAGCTACATACCAAATTTCATTCCAATCCGTTCGGTAGTTTTGAAGAAATCGGGTTTTTAATAAATTTGACCCCCAAACCCCCCCCCCAAAATTTCGAATTTTTTCCAACCCTTTCTTATTGAGCACTTATGGCCCTAGAGGAAGCTACATACCAAATTTCATTTCAATCCGTTCGGTAGTTCTTGAGAAATCGTGATGAGTGAGTCAGTGAGTGAGTGAGTGAGTGAGTGAGCGGTATTTCGCTTATATATATATAGATTTATATTTTATAAACTGAGTAAGATTTGTACACAGATTCTCACAAATAAAATGATTATTTATTCAAACGCGTTTCAACGACACTGTTGCCATCTTTAGTGAAGTACGGATAGTCAAACTATAACTAACCCGCGTTGAACTAATTTAAAGTTCTCCGCCAAATGTATTCTGGGCGTACAACTACTTTGCGTGTACTTAAAACAATGTGTTATTTTTGTACACTAAAGAGCTTGCTCACCAGTGGTGACTCGCGCCTTCAAAGCTCGCTTTACATCTACACTCGCGGCGAAGCCAATGCAAACAGATTATTGTATACTCTGATATTTTCGCGGAAATTATGATTGATTAGGTAGTGGCACTTTATGGTAGAGTGGTGGGGGTAGTGGTGATACGCCGTTTGGTCAGAGTATTTGCACGAATGAGGGGAATTAATTTGTTTATATAATAGAGGATATGTACATAATTGCTTTGAAAATTATAGATGTAAGTAGCAAAAAATTAACATGATTTTAAGTCTCTAAATATTCTTGTACAAGATAATCAAAATGTGTATGGCTTAGCGCCAGAAATCTAGTTACTGTTTGAGTACGAATGAGGGGGCGAATTGTATCAACCCTGACATACGACTGCATGCTTGTGTCATGGATTGGGGGACACTTATCGGGTGTGCGACACATGTAATCTGCAGCCGTCAGTTACATCTCCCCCGCCCCGATTATCTCCCCTTGCACTAGCTGCCTTGATTAGGAGGATAATTATCCGGTTTCGGACAAAGACCAGCCTAGAACAAACACAGATATTCAACCACATACATACAACTGAAACTCTTTTCACATTTAATTCAAAACAACCGGTGAAACCGTTTTAAATTACATTGGCAGAGTTTAAAATAGTTTAACGGAGTTCTCTTGTTCGACTCTTTCAATTCGTACCAATTCTAAAATTCAAAAAATTGGTTGTTAAAATACATTTTAGAGAGTGGCCCATTTTAGTTTCTTAGAATAGAATTTCAAGGTTTCAATTTGAGGTAATACTAGTTATGAGTTCATTACACATTTTTAAGATAGAGTGATGCAGGAGGGGTTTTTGAATTTTGTAAATAGGTTTTCTTATAGGTGAATACATATTCAGTGTCCCTAGATTATGAATAACCGTTTTGGTATTTTTATAATAATATAAATAGAGAGTTTATGTATTCAATCAAGCTTGTACACACATACTTTACACAGTAAACGCAGAACTAGTGTAGTTACCGTTCTGGGACTTATTTTATTCAATTTGTCTGCCCATTTCACATTAAATCATTTTACACCTTAATTAACGCCCTACATATTTCAATGGGGCTTCGTTTCTGCGGGGAATCTGAAAGTCGGGGCCATCTGTCACTCTCTAACGAAGCATTTCCGGACCTATGTTTATATGAACGTTTTTCATTATTTTTGCTAGTGGAATCAAATCTGGAAAGTGCTCTGTGTAATCGATTGCATACGATTAAAATAAATAAATAATGATATCTATATATTAATAGGCAAGCACAAAACTTGTCGTCCTTTTTTCTCAGCTTGTGTGCATTGTAGGAGAAATTCGCGCATACCGTTAGAAAGGTAGTGTCCTGTAGATGAGCAGAATCCCATTATAATTTACATCGGTCCTCAGGGATACGCCCCAGTAGCCCCAATGAATACAGAAACTATAAGAAGCGCAATCCCCATGTTAAAAATTCAGCCCAGTTTTATTTGAATTTGACGAGGTTGCCACGGCGTTCACTAGGTAGCGGAAGCGCCACTCTCGCCGCCGTGCCTGTGCTAGAGAGAGACAGAGAATGGCACTCAGAGAGAATGAACGCGTTGGCCCAGCTGCTACTAGGAAAATACACAATTTCTCTCTTCCTTGTCCAAGGCAACGAGTTTCCATTTGTTTGTAGCTATAATATTTTAAGTATATGTAATATAATTTGAATTTTTCCGGCTAATAAATTAATGTATAACTACCCATAAAACCAGGGCCGGTGCAAGGGGTTTTTCCTGAACATGCAAGAGTCATTTTTGGCGCCCCCCTTTTATAAAACCCCCCGACCCTATATATGTATATATATTTATATATCTCCTTATTGCAATAAAAAATGGGTACATTATCAAATGTATACCAATTGAAATTATTTAATTATATAAAATTAATTTAAAATATAACATCGAGCAACAATTTTAAAAATAAAATTAAATATAAAATATTTTCTATATATATATAGCCTATATATACACAGTGTATTATCTATACTTATAAAAGCCAAATACCATTGACTCATTGACTCATCACAGTTTCTCCAAAACCACGAGGCCTACAAACATGAAATTTGGCACTAATACGCTTTATAGGCTCTAAACGCGCACTAAGAAAGGGTTTCCGAAAATTCTAAATTTTAGGGGGGCGATTTGGGGGTCAAAGTGACTAAATCACGATTTATCAAAACCTACCGATTGGATTGGAATGAAATTCGGTATGTAGCTTCCTCTAGGGCCATAGATGCTCGCTAAGAAACGGTTTAAAACAATTCAAAATTTTAGGGGGGTTTGTGGGGTCAAAGTTACAAAATCACGATTTCTCTAAAACCATCGAACGGATTGGAATGAAATTTGGAATGTATAGCTTCCGCTAGGGCCATAGGTGTTCGCTAAGAAAGTTTTTCAAAAAATTCGAAATTTTAGGGGAGGTTTGGGGGATCAAAGTTACTACAAAAAACCATCGAACGGATTGGAATGAAATTTGGTATGTAGCTTCCTCTAGGACTCTAGGTACTCGCTAAGAAAGGGTTTAAAAAATTCGAAATTTTAGGGGGGTTTGGGGGGTCAAAGTTACTAAAAAGAAACACCGAACGGATTGGAATGAAATTTATTATGTAGCTTCTTCTAGGGCCCTAGGAGCTCGCTAAGAAAGAGATTTTTTTTGTTTAAATCGAAATTTTAGGGGAAGTTTGGGGGGGTCAAAGTTACTAAAAATTCCCATAAAAAATACATAGTGTAATATATTTATTGATATAATATATTTTTTGTTAATATACATTTAACTTTGATTTTTCTATCAGTGCAAAGCCGGGTCGGCCCAGCTAGTATATATATATAGCATCGGTCTTTTTGACCTTAAATAAGTGTATGATAAAATGGAAAGTTAAGTGGGGGGAAGTTGAATACTGAAACATCAAATTAATCATATTACAATATTTATTTTACATAATTTTAACATCAAAAGGTAACATTGTAAGATTAACATTATAATATCACAAGTCAATTTGGTAACATCATGACAACGTGGTAAAGGTAAAGGGTTAGTTATAATTGCCAATAAGATAAGGTAACATCGACAATTCGGTAACATTGTAAGATTGAGGTTAAAGTGTTTACATTAATATCACACACACGCAACAAGAAAGAAGTTAGTATAAAATGTACGGCGGTCTCGTCTTTAGGGGAGCGAATTTTTCACTGGAATCAAAGGGCGCCGATTTCGAAAGGATGGCGCCCTATACAATACTGTTGTACCTGTACCTGATCTTATCTATCCATAAAGAGGTGCCAAAAAAAATCCGCGTTTCTATTAATTCCCGAAAAGGACGGTCACGTCTTTAAGGGGGGGGGGGGGGGG
>JAGFPH010000252.1:196017-225269 GCA_018207615.1 Philaenus spumarius | reverse complement strand
TCCATTTAGCAGACAAACAATTATCTCTCGCTTTAGAAGATAAGATAATTCACATCTAGAGAACGGTTTGATTGATTGAGTTAATTTGGCATGAAGTTTAACTTTAGAATGATATATACCAAGAAAAAAAAGTGATTACATCCAATCATGCGTTTCAATGGCGGCTGTTTGAAAATTTCAAACCTAAATCACTCAAAAACCGTAAATTTTAACAAAAAATGTCAAGACATCTTTTTTGTAGCCCTTTTGATTCCCTATCGGGTGGTGTAACTATCAAAACAATCTGTTGAAGGATAATAGTTAACTTATGTGTAATAATTGGTTTTTTAAACCTGGCATCCTACACCAACACAATAAATAACTACAATATTGTACGTACATTTGCTGTCATTACCTTTAGCTTAGCTGTTAAAAAAGTCTTCACGTCATGCTAATCTGGCAACGCTGTCATATCTTGCAAGCAAGATGGCCGAATATTCGCTAAAAAATCGCCTATTCTACTTTTGGTTTCGTTCTTATTACATTGTATGTACATATGCTGTCATTACCTTAGGCTTAGCTGTTAAAAAAGTCTTCACCTAATGCTAATCTGGCAACGCTGTCATATTTTGCTAGCAAGATGGCCGAATATTCGCTAAAAAAATCGCCTATTATACTTTTGGTTTCGTTCTTATTGCGTGCATACTGTTTTTAAATTGTTCATATTAGATTTGCAGGAATCAGCTGAGTGTATAGTTTCATTATATTTTAAAGGAAATCGGATTTTTTTAAATTGATGGCCACGTTCATCTACACTACTACCAGTATTCCTCCGTCAAACATGAGACCGATCCCTTCAGATTGATATTCAAAAGCCTACAAAGACAGCGAGTCCACAGTTTAACTGCTATTCAAAAGATGTGGTTTATCAATAAACTTGTACAAATCCAACATTACATCCTCAACACAGTATTCTTTTATTTGCTCAATGTGTCGAACTACAATGCAGACACCAATTTACAATTTCAGGCGAGATTCGATCGCAAATCCTCAAGGGGGGCTAACGAAGGATTTATTAGTTCAAAGCTAGCCTGTTATTAGACCGGTGTATTCAGATCTATCCGACCGTTTACCTCGCTAAATAAATACCCCCTGTATACGACATCTAAATAGAATTTTAAATTTATTATTATTACGTTTTTTGATCCCGAAAGTGACCCGCCCAGTATAGACGGATCGCTTGAAATCTTCCACTCACGGCCATATATAATTCATTAGATCTTATTAATCTTTCAACACTAGCAACGTTCTCGTCAGGTTATGAACGTTCTACAAATTTAATTTCTATATTTACTAGCGGAACCCCCGTGCTAACACAATGAAGCTTGTGTTTTTATTCAAGCTTGATTTTTGGGTTTACAAAATCGACGCTCATAGGTTATATGTCGAAATGTGTTTGACGCCATTCAGATCAAGTTAAAATGTGTAACAGTTATAAATCAGCATAAGTTATGGTAATTCTGAAAAGTTATAGTATATAGAACATCAAGTTATTTTTTTATGATTTTTAATGTAGGAAGTCGATTAGTTTTCTCTGACGAAAACTACCCCAAAAATCGACAAATCGTAATTATATAATTATAACATTGACATTTTAAACATGAAGCAGTAACTAACTATATAAAGAATAATTTTTAGTATGATTAATCAACTGCATACCAGATTCTGGCGAAACTTTATCGGACAAGCTGAGAAGAATTATCAATACAACCCCAGCTATGAATATCGTCCTCCATGACAAATAAACATTAGAAGTATACTATAACTAGGGGCTCTGCCCCTGGACGCTTCGCTTCGCTCGCAGTTGGAAAATGCGCTAAAGAATCTCGCTAATCTTTGGCTCGTTTGTACATTCATAGGTGACCGAGCATAAATCAGCTGTTTTATTTGGCAGCTGACTCAAACTCATTAAACATTATCTCCATAAGATTAACATGGGAAATTTGAAGGATTGTGTACCGGAGCTCCTTCTCGGGTGAATAGCGGCTGGCTGAACGGATGATTGGATCTTGAATCTGACGGAAAATCTCTTGTTTCAAATTAATTTTTCTATAACTTGTGTATTTAAAATTTGTTTCTATCTCTTACCATTTTCTTACAAAACGCGATCAAAGTGGAAAAATTAAAAAATTGAAAAAATCTTTCCCGCCCAAAAGGTGCTTTCAAAATTAAAAATGTTAACTTTTAGCAATTTTTCTGAAAGTTTCTCGTCGAGAGCTTTAATTCAAGTATGAGGTCGGGGAGGTACGATTACGGGAAGTGCCTCATAGTTTATGTCAGTGAATCAGTGAACCCGTCTAGCTTTAAAGACGTTGGGCGGAGCCTCCCTTCTCGGATGAATAGTGGCTAAATGGATGATTGGATCTTGAATCTGACGGAAAATCTTTCGTTTGAAATATAATTTTCTACAACTTTTGTATTTAACATTTTTTGCTATCTCTTACCGTTTTCTTACAAAACGCGCTTAAAGTGAAAAAATAAAAAAATTGAAAAAATCTAAAAAATCTTTCCCGCCCAAAAGGTGCTTCCAAAATTTTAAAATGTTAAATTCTGGCAATTTTTTCAAAGCTCTCGACGAGAAACTTTAATTCAAGTATAAGGTTGAGGGGGTCCGATTACGGGAAGTGTCTAATAATTAATGTCAGTGAATCACTGTTACCGTCTAGCTTTATATAAGTAGATAATATCTAGACGTGATGGCCAGCTCAGTGAATATCTACGGAAGATGAGGGCATTTCATTGAAGATTCCGTATATCTGTTATTTAACATGGCAGAAGAAACTGCTGGAATGCGAGGTTCTTTGGAAAGAAGGGTAGACGAAAAGGTCAGTCTGAATGCTAGCATTGATAGGGATGATAGGCGTATCAAAACTTTGATACTTGAAGTACTAGTATGAGAGCTACAATAAACTCTAAATTAGGTTTGGATGCCATGGGTTTTAACTAGTTGTTATTTGACTTGTTTGTACACAGTGGTCTCCAGTCCTACAATATCGCCCAGAATTAAACTCAAGACTACTCCACTTACTAAATCCTCCGTTACCAAATGCTAATTATCATTAGGTATAAATTTCTCTCTGAACGACCGTTATTTACGGTAGCGTTAATATTGTTACCGGACCTGATAGATTAACGACTGTATTAACTCGGAAGTCAAGATTGATGCTTACAACACATGACTCGACAAATAACCTTGAAAGAGATTGGGCATTGCCATCTCGGATCTAGTTTAATTGGTCACTATTAACCTAAATTTGAGTTCAGCAAACGTCGATTACCTCTGTCGGTATTTTAGTCGCAGGTATTTCGTTTAGTATTTAATTGTACTTAAAATAATGTGTATGTAATGGCTGATGTGATTAAATAGTGATTGGCGATTTCAAAAGGTTTTGTGAACTGGGAGAAAAGAATGTAGGTGTTAGAAAAATATTAGTAGATGTTTAACTCTTATACAGGGTGAGTTTTATGTCCAGGCACACCTGGATATAATTTAAACGGCCTGAGTTATCAATGTTGAGACCTTGACATGGTCCTATTATAACATTTCTTTTACTTTTTTAGGTGGTTAAACATTTCGCCCTCCAGTTCTAAGGGGGGGGGGGCAACTTAAAATTTTCAAATGCAAACCCCCATAATGTGACCCCTCATTTTAAAGGGCATAAAAAAAATCAAATGGCGCAAACTAGAGGTCTCTATGTTGCCCCCATCAAAACCTACAGCCATTCCAAAATAAGGGCGAATTACTTCCCAAAGTTATTAAAAAACTTCACCATTGGCTGATGTCGTGCTCCAAAGCAGCTCTTCTCGTAGATAAGTGGAGATATTCAACAAAGGACTGCATAACATCTAATTATTTCTCTTCATCAATTGAAGGTACTGTATGATCTCTTACGGTCCCCATAACCTCTCACCAGGTTATGACACAGTAATTCTTCCAAACTCAGAACCTTCCATAATATAAATAAAATAACTAACACTATTCGCCAGAAGAGCAAACTTGAACTGAAATTGTTGATGGCAACCTAAGCTACGAACTGATAAAATGCAAGTGAGTAGGACACAAGAGAAAGTCTTGTACCCCCCACCCCTCATATATACAAGAAGAATGTTTCGGTATGGAAATGCAGTGGTTGAGTTCAAAGATAGG
The DNA here is from genome assembly GCA_018207615.1 of Philaenus spumarius. Classification (NCBI taxonomy): domain Eukaryota; kingdom Metazoa; phylum Arthropoda; class Insecta; order Hemiptera; family Aphrophoridae; genus Philaenus; species Philaenus spumarius. The sequence goes on along the minus strand of JAGFPH010000252.1, from coordinate 221,083 downwards.
CCTATGTGTGTCTAGAGTGTTGTAGAATGTTCCACAATGTTCTAGAATGTTATAGAATCTTCCAGAAGGTACGACAATGTTATAGAATGTTTCAGAAAGTTGGATAATCTTCTAGAAGGTTCGAGAACGTTGTAGAATGTTAGAGAACCTTCCAGAAGGTTCGAGAACGTTGTAGAATATTAGAGAATCTTCCAGAAGGTTCGAGAATGTTGTAGAATGTTATAGAATTTTCCAGAATGATCGAGAATATTGTAGTGTTCCAGAATGTTAGAGAATCTTCCAGAACGTTTGAGAGTGTTCAATAATGTTCAAGACGGGTCTGGACCATCGAAGGGTCTTCCTGTTCCGGAACGTTCCAGAAACCGGTCACAGGCTTTGAAGCTAGATACCTATAAAACTTTGCACATATTACTTAAGTTATATAAAGGAGAGAAAAAACATTCGAATTTCAATTATATTACAGTTTAATTGATCTCAAACTGGCGAAGATCATTGTTTTGCGCTTACTGGCCCATAGTTGATCATTTATGTAAGCCTAAATGGGGAAACCAAGATTAATTTGGAAAAAACTCAATGTACGTTTTTGGACCAGTGAAATCTCGATATTCACCTGATATTTCTTTCATTCACTTATTCAAATTTGTGGGTACCCCTGATGGTTAAAATACATTTTACAGATCTTTTAAACAAAAATTAAAACAAGTAAATAATAATTAACAAGGTTGAAGAGCACTGTGGCGACAAATTCACAATGATTAAATTACCTTAACTTTTCTCTAAAGATGATGACTATGTCATTAAAATGTGCAATAGGGTAGTACAATAAACATAACTTTTCATTACATTGTTTTTGTTCCTTGAATTTGTGGTTCGGGGTTTCATTCAATCATTGTGAAATAAATCATACTTACGCATTGCTCTCGCAATGATTTTATAGAAGGAAAACTGAAATTTAAGTTTTTTACTTAACTTTGTTTGTTAAATGTGTTGATTTAAGTCTGTATAATTATTTCCATGTACTTCCTATACAATAACCGTAATATTCTAGTTTCCATATCTCTGTTGTATCAGCTGTTAAAAATACTCAAAACAAGGTCGACTACAACGCGATATTTATCGAGCGTACTTCTATATTGTAGGAAAACTATTATAACGAGCGGCATGACATTTTGTAACGAAGCCAATACAAATCCTAACAACTTTAAAACTCGACTCGCCTTAAAGACACTCATTATAAACATCAACAAAATAACAAACATTTATAATTATCACAAGGGATATTTTCCCAGTTAGTACAATCATTTTTGCTCTATATTGGTATCATTATTTGTATAACGTACAATTCATTCCGTATGATAAATATAGAGAGCGAAACGGCCTTGTGTTCAATAACAAGTCCGCTTTGGTTTTCCAGTATAGCAAATAAAGTGACGATACATTCTCTTTAGTACTACGTAATCTATTTTCCTTATTTGTGTTCTATTAATGATCTCCTAAACAGCTGTTATCCTTACAAGATCGCCGCCTTCGCTGTAAACCTTTCACTCACGTGCTCACATGATCGCACTAACATATTCACTGTTTCTATTGTATTTACATGCTTGTGCTGTTTGTTAATTAATTAGTGTGTGTTTGTTTTGAAATCAGAAGTAAGCTGTTTTAAGTCCGTGTTTTACTGCGTATTTGATTTAACTTTAAAAACTCGATTCCGATAAGAGATACTTTTAACCGAAATGTTTTTTCACACTTTGTAAAAAGAGGATGTGCACAGATGGTGTTGGTAGAATTGGAATAAACCTGATGAAAACTGACGTAAAACTAGTATTATTTTGCTGGTTAAAATGTTAAAAGTAAATTGAACTGTCGACGAATAACAAATAAAGTTAGTTACGCTCTTCACTTACTCAAAATATCGTTTTACATGACGTCGTTAAACGGCCCTCCATTCTTTTGAAAGGAAATATAATATTTGCAAAATTATGGAAGCATACAAAATTGTGTCCATAATATAAAGTAATTTTACAATGACTTGTACATACCGGATAGCCACAAATATTAGGAAATCAAAAGTGTGCTTACTAAATTTGGTAAAAATCTGCCCAAAAATGTACTCGATAGAAAATTATCCACCATTTTAGGTTATATTAATACGTGAACATCGAAAATTGTATTACCATTTTTTAGTACTTATTAAATAAACGGTACCAGGAACTGGCACATACTTTCTCACATATTTAAATTATTAAACAGATTCATTGTGACTTCATAATTGAAGGTGGGGTAGGAGAGGTGATATTAAAGTAGGATATTAACTAATAAATATTATTATTATTAGCTAGAGAGAAAATTATTCGATCGATTTCGAAAAAATTTGGACAAAACACGTCTATTAGGCCTGTATAGATGCACGAAAAAAGGTTTTGAAAAATTTTTGAAAAACAACTTCCTTTTTGGCCAAACAACCCCCAAAATCAGTTATTATTATTATTAGCTAAACGATAATTTTTAGAAAGATACAGTTTTTTGCATAAGGTAGGGTACATTAAGGGCTACAAATAATCGAACAGTTTTCGCTCTAGCTTTGTATACATACAGACATACAGACAGAAATTTTGTAAAAAACACTTTTTTGGACTCAGGAGTGCCAAAACGGATATTTCCACAAAAATATCAACATCGATTTTTTTGCGATCACTATACTTTCTCTATACTATAGTATAGTGAGAAAGTAAAAAGAAGAGGAATGAAGCTTATATCATTCGAAAAGTACTGTGCCACAGATGTGCGAAAGCAAAAATTATGTGTTATGTTGCCGTTAAGACAACTAAAATAAAATAAACAAGGCTTAACCTAAAATTGTGTTGCTGAGTCGGTTATCCGAAACAGCTCACATATGTTATTTTATGCAGTTGATTGCTATTGCAATGAATATAAAAATATATTGTTGTAAGTCATATGCTTGTATTTTTCTACACACACGATTTGTCCGTACAAAACTCATTAAACAATTTAATTAACAATTAAAACATTTTGATCACATTCACAGCTGCATGAGCTAATATCCCTTTGCCTTCCCTGCACGGGAAACAATTAACAAACAACAAAATTAATCAAACAAATATTTAATTTAGCGTTGTTTCCATTTTATCAAATTGAATTATCTTTATTTTTTTACTTTCTCACTATACTATAGTATAGAGTATAGTGATCGCAAAAAAAAAATCGATGTTGAGATTTTTGTGGAAATATCCGTTTTGGGACCCCCTGAGTCAGAAAAAGTGGTTTTTACAAAATGTCTGTCTGTATGTCTGTATGTATGTATGTATGTATTTATGTATGTATGTATGTATGTATGTATGTATGTATGTATGTATGTATACAAAGGTAGAGCGAAAACTATTCGATCGATTTCAAGACATGTCAAGTGGGCCTGTATATATGTATGAAAAACGTTTTTGAAAATGTTTTAAAAACAGCCCCCTTTTTAGCAAAAAACCCCCAAAAAACATCAGTTATTATTTATTTATAAAAAAACGGCTTTAACGATTTTGATCAAATTTGGCTTATTTGTAGTCCTTAATGTACCCTACCATATGCAAAAAACCGCATCTTTTTAAACATTTTCGTTTAGCTAATAATAATAATATTAACTGATTTTTCGGGGTTTTTGGCCATAAAGGAGGTTGTTTTTCAAAAATTTTCAAAACCTTTGTTCGTGCATCTATACAGGCCTAATTGACGTGTTTGGTGCAAATTTGTTCGAAATTGATCGAATAGTTTTCTCTCTAGACAATAATAATAATATTTATTAGTTATTCTCCAACTTTAATAAAAAAACACCTCTCCTACCCCACCCACCCTACAAGTCACAGAGAATCTGTTTAATAATTTAATTATGTTTGTGAGAAAGTATGTGCCAGTTCCTGGTACCGTTTATTTGTGGAGTTATTCTACCGTTTAATAGTTGAATTGTTTACTTCTAAGGCATTTTACATATTAACTAAATATTTACCATTAATTCCATCAAGTTTCCTCTTTTCCCTTTCTCAATCTTTCCCTTTTAGCGTCAAAATACAAATTAAGAATTTGCATTCTTTAACAAATTCCAATTGATAACGTGAAAAACAAGTTGAACTTCGTTACTTTACAATCGAAATTGGTCGAATTTCGACCACAAGATTATTATTATGGATACTCTGTTCCTACGCTGTTGTAAATATTATATTTTTGTGAATAACAAACTAGCGTGTAAAATTTTGTCAAACGTCGTCATTCGGTAGCCAAAAGGTGCTCACCTACTGTGTGGGTTTATTAAATGCGTTGTATTTTATGTATTTGTTTCATTTGACTTAATGTTTTGAAAACCTACAATCAACAAGGGACTTTCTGATGATGGAATAGACGTAGCGAAATGCGTCAAAAGAAGAAACAAAAGAGGTCACTGGCGGAAAATAAAAGGCATTGTACTTTATTATTGTATGTAATATTATCCTTAGATACCGAACGATAGGTGCACATAATGTCCAAACGTTTAAACCGCTAAAAGTGTTTATTCGAGCTTGTTGAAAATACTTTGGCCGGAGGTATTTTCAATAATCTTTCATTTTTATTGAGGCAGGAAGGTCGTTACTCGGAGAAATAAAAACCAAGTCGAGACCGTAAATCAAGCACTTTAGGGAAACACATATCGTTGTGCTTGTTACTCAACCAGGGCGTTTACATGTTTACGCTGGACTCAAGGACTCAAATAATTACTAGTAAATTGCAGCAGTAATTTTTGCATAAAACTCGTCAAGTATACTGTAAATTGAAAAGTCTTCACGACGATGTCTTGTTTCCAAGTAATGCAAGTAAAAATCAGGGTTGTCGTCCTGATCATAAGCAGGAATCATTATATTTACCATTTTTGTAATCTACGAATTGTAGTTTGAATGGTCATTAACGACTAACCGCCAATTACAACAATGTATGTTGAAAATTCTATGAAAGTTTCGTAAGACTGCAGATAGATGTAAGCAACTGTTTCTTTCTGGAGTCTTTAAATGTCTTCTTCGTCTTTGGGAAAACGCAGTGTGTACAGTGTAATTTTAATAAAATTAATCCCGGTACAGACCTAGTGGAAAAACGGGATAGACGGACCTTGCTGAACTAAAAACATAAATATCAGCGTCTGCCCATTTACTCTGAGCACCATCCAATACACGAGTGTACTAAATATTGGACGGTATTTGTAGGTTTGGCGCATCGCTAGATCGTTGAAACATTCATAATTTTGTGATTCGTTTCCATGTTATTAATGAACTAGCTGGCCCGATCCGGCTTTTTCACGGATAGACAAATCAAAGTTAATGTATATTAACAAAAAATATATTATATCAATAAATATAAATTACACTGTGTATTTCTTATGGGGATTTTTAGTAACTTTGACCCCCAAACCTCTCCTAAAATTTCGAGTTTTTCGAAACCATTTCTTAGCGAGGAAGGTACATACCAAATTTCATTCCAATCCGTTTGGTGGTTTTGGAGAAATCGTGATTTAGTAACTTTGCCCCCCCCCCCCCTAAGATTTCAAACTTTTTGAAACCATTTCTTATCAGCTCCTACGACCCTAGAGGAAGATACATACCAAATTCCATTCCAATCCGTTCAGTAGTTTTAGAGAAATCGTGATTTAGTAGCTTTGACCCACCCCCCCGACCCCTCATAAAATTTCGACTTTTTTAAAAACCTTTCTTAATGATTACCTATGGCCCTAGAGCCCTAGAGGAAGCTACATACCAAATTTCATTCCGATCCGTTCAGTAGTTTTTGAGAAATCGTGATCAGTGAGTCAGTGGATTTGGCTTTTATAATATAGATAACTAGGGGAGACCCCTGCGTGCTCCGCACGCCAACCCCCAATGGAACCTTCTAAAAAAATATGATATGTTTTATTTATAATAAAGGTGTAGGATTAATAATAACCTCAAAACTAAGATGGTAAATAATGTTAAATGTTCAAATCAAATTATTTCTTATTATATTTGATAACAGCAGTTATAATAATGGTTAAAAGAACCAGCAAGGCTCAGGTCTACACTTTAAAATCCTAACCTAAAAGCTAGAAATACAAAAATAATTGCTTCAAATTTTGAAATCAGCTGTTACTGGAAATATTGGAGCAACAGCTATATTGTTATTTTATTCAATTGGTTGCTATGGTAATAAATGTAAACACATGTGTTGGTTTATCATTCTAGGCCTAACCTAAGAATTTTATCCGACTAAATTTACAAATATTGAAATAAAAAAAGGTTTTTATCGAAATGAATTATAGCCTATGTTACTCTGGGATAGTGTAGCTTTTTATTAGTAAAACTATTTTTTCAATCGGTTCAGTAGTTCCAGAGATTACACCCTACATATAAACAAACAAACCTAAAAAACAAACTTTACCTCTTTATAATATTAGTAGCCTATAGATAGGGAAAACAACTTTAAACTAATTCAAAAATGCAATACAAATAAATAACTTTTACTTAATTAAACCTTTTTTATGGAGTTGCCGTCGATTTTTTTCACTTTGAGGTATAAGACAAACATACATAGCCTGTGAGAACAATTTAAGGGTTTTCACAACTTAAGTTGAAAAATAACGCCTGAAACGCGTTAGTACGAAATGTTATGTTCGCTTATTTACTTACGCAAAGTGAAAAAACCCTTCATCAGATTTAAAAAAAAATTAGACCCACTGCATAAAGTAATGCCAAAATTGTATATTACTTTGTGAATACAAAGTAGCCCAAGACTTTTCACATAATAAAGTTCTTATGGTCTAACTGTTTGTTGGCTTAGTAGAAATTGGAAACAGAAATTGGCTTAGTAGAATTTGTTTTTATGTCATCTACCTATCGTTAACCTAATAAATATTTTGTCTAAACACCTTAATTGAACGATTTTTAAATGCAGAAAAAGAAGCATTTGCGCGAAATACGTGTTCCTCAAACTATTCCTGTCATATAGATTCGTTAAAAGTCGAAAAGGTTTTTTAAACATTTTAGCCGATTTAGTAACAGCGCACAAATGGAGAACTGAAAAACATCACAGGATACAGTGCAATTGTCACTGCCTTGGAATGGCCAAAAGAACTACATTCAGTACCTCGTGAAGAACCAGAGGAACAACCGGGGAAGCCCCAGTGTAAGACGCCGAAAGAATTACACTTAAGAGTGCATCCATCTCTATCTCTCTCTTGCAATTATTTGAATGACTAAAGACATTGCACTATAAAAACTAGAAGCTATTATACTGCTTGAAATATTACTTTGAAGTACAATGTATAACAAATCTTACGACGAAGAAAGATTAATAGTTATTTGAAAAACAACAGACTTGAAAAAGCACGGTTCCATTCATGGACATGGATCTATACTTAAAATATCTGAAAATAGATTAAGTTCAAAATTAAAGAAATAGTTCTTAACTTCCCTGACCGACTCACGGCATATTTTGAAATTATTTTACCACAACATTTGCATTAAATTTAGTAACATTAATTCTGTTGGGAACATTTTTGCCTGCTACTATTTAGTATTGTTTGCCTTCAAAATTTAGTATTGTTGGAGTATTTTATTTTTGAGGTATCAAACCTAAACATTAACAAAAGGAACGGGGTAGTTCTGTCAATGTTGTCCTATCTATATTAAAGTGCTGAACATTTATAGGCCTTATTTTAAAGAAAATAATAAATTTACTATTTCAAATGTTTTTTTAGAATCTCCATGAACTACAGAAGTAGAGACTGGGATACTATAGCGTAAAACCAATCAGAGGGCCGGATTTGGTCACGTGACTTAGACCACGCCCATTTAGGATTCACCTGGACCCGACCCATGCTACGCCGCCATCTTTTTTCCGCCATTTTGTTTCCGCTATCTTTTTTCCGCCATTTTGTTTCCGCCATCTTTTTTCCGCCATTTTGTTTTTATTTATTTTATTTAATATTTAAATTATTTTCTTTTAAAAAGTATGGGTGTCTCTGAGATTCGAACCGGCTACCACCAGAGCCAAAGTCCACGACGTAACCGAATGAGCTACGGCACCATCTCTTGGTATAGAATGTTTTAGTCGAGTATATAAGTTTAACAGCTGCCGTCATTAAGCTTGTACAGTGTGCTTGTAATATAATGTAAAATACATTATATAACTGTTTCTATCGATCTTTTCCGAGTCCAACCGAACGTAAGGCATCGCTGTAATATAATGTAAAATGCATTATATAACTGTTTCTACCGATCTTACCCGGACATGACCGAACTTAAACCCTACCGAACGTAAGGCTTAGCTGTAATATAATGTAAAATGCAATATATAACTGTTTCTACCGCCCGGACTAGTGTTCGGGATTGTATAATGTGTTTTGCATTATATCACAAGGGCCTTACGTCCGGTCGGACTCGGGTTTTAGTTATATAATGTGTTTCACCTTATATCACAAGGCTACTGTCCGACGGTAGCGCGTTCTGGTAGAGAATCAACCACCCCGTTCGACGGCAGCGCTTTCTGGTAGAGAATCTTCGAACTATCACCCCGCTCGACGGCAGCGCTTTCTGGTAGAGAATCTTCGAACTATCACCCCGTTCGATGGCAGCGCTTTCTGGTAGAGTATCAACGGCCTGTCCGACGGTGGCGCGTTCTGGTAGAGTTCTTTACATTATATATATAATTGTTTCTACCGACATCTTACCCGAGTCCATCCGAACGTAAGGCTTCGCTGTGACCTTGTAATATAATGTACAATACATCATATAACTGTTTCTGCCGATCTTACCCCGAACTAAAACCCGGGCTTGGCCGAACTCAAACCCTTGTCATATAATGTAAACTACATTATATAACTGTTTCTACCGATCTCAACCGAACTAAAACCCTGGACTTGACCGAAGTTTAACAGCCGACATTTACCTTGTAAGATACAAGTGGCACAGTGTAATGTAATGTAAAATACATTGTATAACTGTTGTTTAACATAGTTGGTAATAAATACACGAACTTTAATCCTACATACAGGGTGCGGTAAGAAACGCATCCGGTCTTGTAAAAAATTGAGACTCAGTGGTCAGAGAAAACCAAGTGGTAAAGTGTAAAATTTTTGTATTTTCTGTTTGAATAAATATAATGTGTTGAAAGAAAAGACGTGATTGATTGATTATAATACTCTACCTAACCTAACCATCCTAATTACTACTCCACATTAAAATTTTTAACGCGTATACCTATATTTTTCCGATCGACCGCACATTTCGAGAATTTCCGAGGCACCCTGTATATAGGAATAAAGTACGTGTATTACCAACTATGTTAGCGAAAATCCGAACGAAATCCCACCACAAACTCGGGAGTTATCGAATTTTGAAAATTTTGCCCCTTCAAACTTTCGGTTATGCAACCCGCACAACAATTGTTTTTGTATAAGAAAGCACACTTGTTATTTTCAACGCATTCTTCCTCCAGCTCTGCTGATGTTCACATCATTGTTCAACCGTTTGGGTAAGTTAACATATTGTTGTATCTCTTTCTCTCTATTAATTTACAGTAGTAAAATCGTTCTAAATACTATCTCTCTCTTGTTGCGTTGTATATCAAATACTGATTGTAAGAGAAATTGTTGTTCATATTTTGCGTTTTATAAATATTGATAGTAACAATGTCTGCTACATACATTGTGTCAAATGTGGAGACTTATGTTAACAAGTTTCGCCTTTACGGTACAAGTATAACGTTCAAGTTTAACTCGCCGCCCGAAGGTGCTGATGAAATTTCATGGGTCAGACAAGGCTTACAAGATATTTTGGAGACTATGACTAAAGACGCGACCGACGAAGACTATTTAGGCTTTACATTGACCAGTTTAAATTTTAAAAACAAAGAACCGGGTTACGTCGCTTTTAGGCCTGCTTCGGAAATTAACTCCGACATTTTGTGGAAGATTTTCGGAGGAATTATTCAAAGTAACGCCGACTCTTGTACATCTAGCGACATTTTCAAGGTTAAATGTACTAAAGTCAGTGTCCCTAAGGGTCGAGGTAAAGTTAGGTCTGGGCTGTACAATAATTTTGAAGAAGAGTGTTCCGGTCGTAAAGGAATCGTCGTAATAAAAAATACGGATTCCCTTTGTCTTCCCCGCGCCCTGGTCGTAGCAAAGGCTCATTGTGAAAAAAATCCGCGCTACAAACAGATTAGAGACGCCAGAATAAAATTACAGACGGAAGAGGCTAAAAAACTCATGACGGAAGCCAGAGTTGAAATTTCCGAAAAGGGCGCAGGAATACGCGAATTGGAAAAATTTCAAAATTTTCTTCCTAAACATAAAATCACCGTCTACAATTACGGGTGCAGAGGTCGTGAAATTTATTTCGAGGGGGAAGTACAAAATCCAAAGTACAATCTAAATTTAATTTTTAAAGACGGCCATTTTAACGTTATAACTAGTGTTACAGCTGCCTTTGCATGCGGCTATTTCTGTGAAACCTGTCACACTCCCTATAATACTCGTGTAGCACATAGATGTTCTAGTACGTGTTACGCGTGTAAACGTTCTCCGGCGTGCATGTTGGAAAATGACGGGATCCATTGCGTAGATTGTAACCGTCAGTTTAAAAATCAAAATTGTTTTGCGACTCACTTGAAAGGTATTTGCAGATCCATAAGAAAATGTCCCGACTGCGAAAAAATTGTTATATTCGATAAACGTTCCTCCAAGCACGTGTGCGGCGAAGTGTACTGTAAAATGTGCACAGAGTATTTGGCCCCCGACCATAAATGCTACATGCGCATCGATACGCGTAAGCCGCCGTTGGAAAATTTCCTCTACATATTTTTTGATTTGGAAACGCTACAAGACGAAGTTTTAGACTCAGCCCAGGTCCACCGTGTAAATTTATGCGTATCGCAACAGTACTGTTGGCTGTGCGTCAAAGGCGGCGCTTGTGACGTATGCAAAGATCGTACCCGTGTTTTCAGGGAAGATCCGGTCAACAAGTTTATGGCATACGTTATGCAAGTGCGCAAAGCGTACAAAAAGGTGTGTGTCATAGCACACAATGGCCAAGGTTTCGACTTTCAGTTCCTCCTCAAGTACGTGCTTGAGGAAACACAGTTCACACCAGAACTGATTACCCGAGGATCGAAAATCCTGCTGATGGAGATCGATAATGTTAAATTTATCGACTCGCTCAATTATATGCCTATGCCTCTCTCCAAGCTACCGAAAGCATTCGATCTACCTCCCGAGAAAAAGAAAGGCTATTTTCCCCATCTATTCAATACGGTGCAAAATCAAAATTATGTGGGCCCAATACCCGCTAAGGAATTCTACTGTCCCGACTCTATGTTCGACAAAGGACACAAAGAGTTTGAAAAATGGCACGACGAGCAGGTGCGCGACGGATACGTTTTCGATTTCGAAAAAGAAATTTTCGAATACTGCTATTCCGACGTTGACATTCTGGCCCAAGCTTGTTTAAAATTTAGAGCCTCGTTCCTGCAAGAGTGCAGAGTAGACCCTTTTCTGGAAGCCGTGACCATCGCCAGCGCCTGCAACCTCGTTTTTCGGAGAAATTTCCTAAAACCGAAAACAATAAGCCTGCTCCCAAAGCTCGGCTACAGGCTTGCAGACAATCAATCGCCCGTCGCCCTAAAATGGCTTATATGGGAATCCGACCAGAGGGGTGTGCACATACAACACGCCGGAAACAGTCGTGAAATCAAAATCGACGGCTCCAAAGTCGATGGCTTTGACGGCAGTCGAATTTACGAATTTCAAGGCTGTTATTGGCACGGATGTTCCAAGTGTTACCCTAATGGGCGTGATGATCCCTTAGAGGACGATCCGTCGGACACTCTCAACGCGAGACTGGAGAGAACAAGAGCCAAAATGGCCAAACTATCCAGACAGCACGAGACAATCGAGATGTGGGAGTGTCAGTTTCGAACGTTGTTGAAAAAGAATCCCGAAATGGCGTACCTGGATTCCCACCCGCTCTTAAACACTGTGCCCCTCAATCCCCGAGATGCATTTTTCGGCGGGCGCACGGGGAATACAAAATCGTACGTAAAAGCTAAAGAAAACGAAACGCTCCAGTACGTCGACGTCTGCTCCCTCTACCCGTGGGTCTGCAAATACGGTAAATACCCCGTCGGCCACCCACAAATCTACGTAGGCGATAGAGACTGCAGAGTCCAAGGAATGGACGTTGACGGTCTGTTAAAATGTACCGTGCTCCCTCCCCGTCAACTGTATCACCCTGTACTGCCAACAAAAATGAACGATAAACTAATGTTTATATTGTGTCGTACGTGCGGAGAAAATTTGATTTCCGGAGACTGTGTCCATAGAGTCGAGGAAAGAACATTGACCGGAACTTGGACGATGGATGAGATTAGGAAAGCCGTCGAGAAAGGTTATGTCATCCTGGAAATGTTCGAACTCTGGCGATACGAAACGGTCTCCGGAAGCGACGGCCTTTTTCTTGAATTTATCAATCAATTTTTGAAAATCAAGCAAGAGGCTTCAAATTTTCCTTCGTGGTGCGACACTGAGTCCCTTAAACTGAAATATGTCGAGGAGTACTACGAGAACGAAGGTATTAGGCTCGACATTAAGAAAATTAAGAAGAACGAAGGCCTCCGTTCACTCGTCAAGCTAATGTTAAATTCGTTTTGGGGGAAATTCGGACAACGCGAGAATCAGACAAAAACCTCGATAGTAAGGCAGCCGACCGAACTTTTCAAAATTTTAATCAGTCCCTCCGTCGACGTAAACAATATACAAGAGGTTAACCAAGAAGTCGTGGTAGTAAGTTGGCAGTACACGGAAGACGCGTGTGAAACACTCCCTACGGTCAACGTCGTCTTAGCGGCCTATACGACAGCCCAAGCCAGACTTAAATTGTACGAGTACTTGGATGTCCTAGGTGACAAGGTTTGTTATTACGACACGGACTCAATTATCTACCTGCACAAGGCTGGGGAGTATAAAATTCCTACAGGCGACTACCTAGGACAGATGACCGACGAACTGACCGACTACGGTCCCGGATCGTACATTTCTGAATTTGTTTCCGGAGGTCCAAAAACCTACGGCTACAAAGTTAGTACGACCGACGGCCAAATACATACAGTCTGTAAAGTTAAAGGTCTGACCCTGAATCTTCGCACCGCCGGAGCTGTAAACTTTGAGTCACTTAAACGACTGGTCACAGATCCTACTGCTGATCAAACAATACTGACGGAAGAGTCCAGGATCCGTCGAACTGTAGATCGGAACGTTATAACCGTAAAGGAGTCAAAGCTATTCAAAATTACCGGGTCAAAAAGAAAGAGAGAAGGACAGTACGGTACTTTGCCATACGGCTATAAAAAAGCACATTTTGAATAGTGAGAGAGAGAGAGAGAGAAATACAATATGTTGACTTGTTGACTTGTGTGAGTGGGTGTGTGTGGGTGTGTGTGTGTGTACAATGGTCACTGGCGCAGGGTTAAGTCCCTCGTAAACCTAAAAGGTCACTGGCGCAGGGTTAAGTCCCTCGTAAACCTAAGTTTGTACGATATGGTGCGGAAAATCCGTAAACCTATAAGGTCACTGGCGAGAAGTTAAGTCTTCCGTAAACCAAAGTGAGTAAGGAACAAATTGTAGAAAAACAAAAAAAATTTAAAAAATATATTGGGAGGCTACATTTTTGTAATGGAGTGGTAGTCACCGGAAGTAGCGATGGTTGGGGCTACTTCCTTAAGGGGTGAACCTTCAGTTCACCCCGGATTGTAATGCGGGCCACGGACTTCCCCCGTGCGACGGTTCCAACCCCGTATAACGCAGAGGACAATCACCCCCAGAGCTGACGGAGTATTCTCCATTCTCTACTCGACTTCCGACGAGAATGACTTGAGTGTCGCAAATTCTACAAACATAATAAAAGAGAGAGAGTAATAATGTCAAGTTCGAAACGTACGGTTCATTTTAGAGACGAGATGAATACTATATTCTATATAATCGATGATTCTGAACAAAGAGATGCGAAAAATGGTTGTTGTTGGATGCGAGAAGCCGCCGAAAGGTTGCGACGAAGGGCGAATAAAAAATGAAATGCGAAGGCGAATCCGATTGCGACGAAGGGCGAATAAAAAAATGAAATGCGAAGGCGAATCCGATGATGACAATTCGAATAACGAGTTAGACGCAGAGGACAAGGCGAACGACTCTGAAGACACTCCCGTCGGCTCTTACAAGGTCACTGGCGAGAAGTTAAGTCTTCCGTAAACCTAAGGAAGTAAGGAGTAAATCGTAGAAAAATTAAAAAATAAATTTATTGGGAGGCTACATTTTTTGTAATGGAGTGGTAGTCACCGGGAGTAGCGATGGTATGGGGCTACTTCCTTAAGGGGTGAACCTTCCGTTCACCCTGGATTGTAATGCGGGCCACGGGCTTCTCCCGTGCGACGGTTCCAACCCCGTGCAAACGCAGAGGACAATCATAAATAAGAAGGAACCGATTGAGTATTCTTCATTCTCTACTTGACTTTCGACGAGTAATGACTTCAGTGTCGCAATTCCTACAAAAACAATAAAAGAGAGTATATATGGACTGAAATGTCAAGTTCGAAACGTACGGTTCATTTTAGAGATGAGATGAATACTATATTCTATATAATCGACGATTCCGAACAAAGAGAAGCTAGAAATGGTTGTTGTTGGATACGAGAAGCGGCCGAAAGGTTGCGACGAAGGGCGAATAAAAAAATAAAATGCGAAAACTATGAGAGCGAATCCGATGATGATGACAATTCGAATAATGAGTTAGACGCAGAGGACAATCGTAAATAAGACGGAGATGACTCTGTCATCTCCATTCTCTACCTGGCTTCTGACGAGTAAACATGGGTATTGACGCAAGTGTCTCAATTTGTTTCTACAAAGACAATAAATTAATTGAAAAAGTTTATTTAGATTGTTATAAATTTACAAAAAGCTCGGAGGTATTCGATGTGAGCGATACGGATAGTATCAAAGTTACATTTAGTACTGAATACGATTCCGGCTCTTCTCAATCCGAATATAGCGACTCTGAAGACTACCCCTTAGAGGACGATCCGTCGGACACTCTCGACGCGAGACTGGAGAGGATAGTCCAAAAGCGCAAATTGATGGCGACTTTTGAAGCTACAAGGTCACTGGCGAGAAGTTAAGTCTTCCGTACACCTTTTATCTCCATTCTTTACCTGGCTTCTGACGAGTAAACATGGGTATTGACGCAAGTGCGTGGGGTGTCATCCTCACAAACGACGTTGACGCATGTGTCACAATTTCTTTCTACAAAGATAATAAATTATTAGAAAAAGCATATATGGATTGCTATAATTGTTCAAAATACTCAGAGTCGTTCGATGTAAGTGGCGCTGATCGTATCAAACTTAAATTAATTTATTTACGGCTCCGAAAAAGACTCTTCTGAATCCGAATATAGCGATGCAGACATGAACGAGGCGAGCGACTCTGAAGACACTCCCGTCGTCTCTTAAACCTACAAGGTCACTGGCGAGAAGTTAAGTCTTCCGTAAACCAAAGGGAGTAGGGAGTAAATCGTAGAAAAATTGATAAATTAATATTTTTGGAGGCTACATTTTTGTAATGGAGTGGTAGTCACCGGAAGTAACGATGGTTTGGGGCTACTTCCTTAAGGGGTGAACCTTCCGTTCACCCCGGATTGTAATGTGGGCCAAGATTACGGCTTAACCGTAATCATGTGACGGTTCCAACCAAGTGAAAACACAGAGGACAATTATAAATAAGACGGAAATCAGAGTATTCTTTCATTCTCTATCAAGCTTCTGATCGGAAGCCATGGCTTCCTATTGTTGTGAGTTGAAGTGTTTCCTTTCACCCCGTACTGTAGTCGATGGAATCGCTTGCAAAATCTGTCGATGTTTTTCGTATTGCCGCTGTAAATGCATAACAGCTCAGAAGAAACTACGAAATTGACCATTTATAAAACGAACTTTGAAGGTTATACATGCTGTACGAACATTTGTTATCGCTTCACCGAGGATCAGTTGTTCAACTGTTATAACTGTTTACGTACAGGCTTTATGCCTAGACTGTGCACTTGTGTTTTAAGAGACTGTAAATTTCGTAAATATTGGTGGGAAGAAGCATAAATGTGAGAACAACTGTAGTGTATATACCTTTCAACTTCTTTGACTTTTTTTTTTACGACTGAAACAACCGGATAGAAGTGCCTGAAACTTTCACTTTGACTTGCGCTGTTTGCAACAGATTGCGTCATTGAACTCAAGGTTTCACAGCGAAGCAGTATAAAGATCCAATGAACGAGTGGGTACTTCAGTCTCTGTCTACAGTTACATCATGGTGCCTCGACGAATCAGTAAGACTCATAAGAGGTCGCCAAGAAGCCAGAAGGCGTTTGAATCTTTTTTAACGAGGGCAATTGAACAATTGTCTAGGTAAGTACCAAATTTGTCAATAAACCGTTCTAAATCAATTTACAATATATCTGATTTTTGTTTTGCAACTAGAGTTACGTCACCGCGAGTGACATCATTGCTTCACTTAAACTAAATTCTCAAAGCTTCGGCTTGCTTGTTTCTGTATTCTTATAGTTAATTTTTTATTACGAAATATTTATTCCTCCTTTGTGATCATAAGGAACATGGCAGGCTTCGCAATAATATTGGCACGCAAATGCGGCGGTCAAACTAGTAATGACATTAAAATGATTTTCGTTAAATAACAGATTTATTTTGTACACAGCATTTTCATTTTCTCCACTAAAATACACTTCACGACCTTTCCTATTAAAGTTGTACACGGTAATTTTGTATTTTTTCAAATGTTCCTGAAACTTTTCCAATTCTGGGATCCCCGCACCGTCTTCCGGAATGACCACCCTAGCTTTAGCTATCAGTTTCTTAGCCCTGAATATCTACCTTTTCCCCTTGTCTTGCCGTATGGCCTTGTACTGAGGATCTTTTTTAGCAAAGGCTTTACCTACTACTAAGGCTCTAGCTAAGCATAAATTATCCGAATTTTGTATAGTGACTATCCCCTTTCGTGCCTTACACTCATCGTTGAAATTATTATAAAGTTCCGGTCTTGTCCTACCACTGCCTACAGGAAGATTGATTCTAGTACACTCAATTTTAAAGTATCCGTTGACTTGATAGATTCAGCATTACTCTGAATTATACCCCCGAAAATGTCCCAGATAATGTCCCCGTGAACCTGGCTAGCGGGTCGGAAAGCCACATACCCCGGTTCCTTGTTTTTTAAATTTAGACTTGTTAGTGTAAACCCTAATTGATCATTTTCTGAAGCATCAGATTTCATTTTTTCGACCAAACTTGTAAACCCCATTTTTAGCCAATCAATTTCTGATATGTCTTTAGGAACCGAGTTGAATTTAAAAACAGTGGTAGAACCATACACCCTAAACCGCCTAATATAAGATTCATTAGTTCTTATAACTTATACAGGATCCATAATTACTACAAATTTGTTAATCAAACTAGATAAGCACTTTTAAAAAATCTACAGGTTAAATGTCTAGATTAGACTGAATTAATCTAGTAACCTATAAGCTACTGTTGACAAGAACCTTATAGAGAACGGTACTCACAAATGATTACACACTGCTAAAGACAAGATGAAACTAGCAAAATGATTCAGATAAACACTTTTAGATAAGCAGTGTTTGATCTGCACAGGTTAAATATCTAGATTAGACTGAACTAATAATTGACTCGTAACCTATAAGGTACTGTTGACAAGAACCTTATAGAGATCGGTACTCACAAATGCTAAAATTTACTGCTTAGAGAGCGATCTGCTCACACAGAATGTCTGGAGACTAATAATTAATTTTAACGCAAGTCCTATGTTTTAAATAGATTTCCACTACTTATCCACGCACATCTGCGCATGCATAGTAACCAACCACGTTGTTTACGACAACTGCCAAAAAGTATATAATTTCCTCATACATAATAACACACTGTTATATAATTTAAAATACATTATAATAACGGATAATCTTCGAACATCGAATTTTCCCTGTCAAAACGAGGTTAGACTTAAAAATCTCACCGCCAAAATGGGGTTAGGCTCAAAAATTTCCACGCAAAAATGAGGTTAGGCTCAAAAATTTCCACGAAAAATGAGGTTAGGCTCAAAATTCGGTCCCGTGACTTCCGGCCACACCTACTGGCAGCCTCGTCGACTTCCGGATTTTTGTTTTTTCGCTGGACTGTATATACGATACCGGGGAATCTCACGAGGAATTTTATTATTGAAAATAAGAGTCGCTCCGCTACGACAATCTGTCCCATATACCTAGATCTCAAAAAATATAATGCTTAGATATGTGAAATTAGAAGAGTCCACTCAACGAAGAGGGTGTAGAGGACGTGAAGGGGGGGGAACCATTTGACTTTGGAAATTTGTTGGGGGGTACTTAGGTGTTAAACATACTAAAAGTCCCCGCCACAACCGCTGCCGCTTCATGGGGGGAGGGGGGTGGAAAGGTCCCTTTTTCGGGTTTTCGCTTATATCTTGAAAACGGTGTCGTGCAGAAAAATTAAAAATGACAATATTTCCTTCAAGATTGTTTCCATTAATGTTTTTCGTATCTGTTATATTTTTTGAGATATTCGCTATCGAAAATCGACAATTTCTGGAAAATTAATGATCGCCTCACGTTTTTCGTCGATTTTTACGTTTCAAGTCCTCATACTTTGTTTTTACAGAAAAGTCGACTGAAAGGAAGTTGTAGAAAATTTTATTTCTTTCAAAAGTATATTATACTTTTAATAATTTATCTTCAACAGGGCAAACGTTACGAAAATTTGAAATTGCTAAATTTCGTGATTTTCGATACTAAACTCTACTTTGGTTATTTTTGTTTTTCGTAGCTAACTGTACGAGCTAGTATATTGTTTATTTATTCCTAAGGATTTATATATACTATGCGTGAGTGTACATTATCACGTATATCGTTATTGATTTTTAATATTTAAAAAATACAAAAATTTGACCGACCAGTGTGTTTTTATATTATTACTAACTGGCACAATCAGGCTTTGCACGGATAGACAAATCAAAGTTAAATGTATATTAACAAAAAATGTATTATATCAATAACTATATTACACTATGTATTTCTTATGGGGATTTTTAGTAACTTTGACCACAACAAACCCCCTCTAAAATTTCGAATTTTTTTAAACCCTTTCTTATCAGCACCTACAGCCCTAGAGGAAGATACATATCAAATTCCGTTCCAATCCGTTCAGTGGTTTTGGAGACATCGTGATTTATTAACTTTGACCCCCCCTCTCCCAAACACCTCTAAAATTTCGAATTTTTTGAAAACCCTTCTTAGAGACACCTACGGCCCTAGAGGAAACTGCATACCAAATTTCGTTCCAATCCGTTCAGTAGTTTGAGAGAAATCGTGATTTAGTAACTTTAACCCCTCTAAAATTTTGAATTTTTTGAAAACCTTTCTTAGTGAGCACCTATGGCCCTAGAGGAAGCTACGTTCCAAATTTCCTTCCAATCCGTTCTGTAGTTTTGGAGAAATCGTGATCAGTGAGTCAGTGGATTTGGCTTTTATATATAGAGATTCATTAAATTGTGTACGTATTAAATTAAACAGTTGTAAATATGAAAGAATGAGTATAAGTGATTTTCGTGATTGAAATTGATGTGGTTCTCAGTGTGAATTTGAAAAAAACCTAAAAAGATACCTCACTGAGTGGACATTTTACTCAGTGAGAGAGTACTTCCTTGAGGCTATACCATTGTTTGTAATCATGTCTTATAATTATCTAGTATATATTTGTTTTATATACTGTATTTATATTGTTCAAACTAATTTAAACTATTGTATTTATTAAAATGTTAACGTATTTTGTATATACAGGGTGGGCCATAAGTCAGTTGTCAAAAATGAAAATCAAACACCTTCTTTAATTGTATAAAGTACCAATTTATTACAAAAGTTATTCATCGTTGATTTAATAACAAACAACAAACAACAATAAAATAACCTCAAACTGCTAGTGCGTAACTACCTTATGCGTAATAATTGTTGTCAAGTTCACAACGGCTAACGACTACGCTAATCAAAACAATGTATAAGGATTACTAGTGTCAACTGACTTGTGGCCCATCCTGTATAGTCTAAGTGTAGGACAACTCATATGTATACTTCAGCTTTACTGAACTGTGTATGCCGTGAATGATGCAAATGAAATAAAAATATAAATGAGGTTGTTAAACAAAAGGTGCATTACTCTCTTAGTAGGCACAATATTGAACACAGAATCCTACCATTCTTAGTGCAAGAGACGAATACACTTACTTAATACTTAACTTATATAAAATTCGAAGAAAATGGCAGTAAATAGGTACATTAAAATCTTCCTCGGCCCGTATGACGAGCGGAAATTGAGTTTCATAAGCAAAGAGATTTAAATTTTCGGGCGTTTAAAAATTGTAGACAAAGGTAAAGATATTATGTTTCAAGTAGTTTTAATCCCCGATAAATCATTTGTCTGGTATGCAATATGGCGGAAAATTGTATGTCCCCTTCGGAAAATATTCTGCTAACCGCTTAAACCATGCAAGTGAAAATTGGGAATAACACTTCTACTACGGATAAAAGGGACGAGATTTCTTAAAATCTGGTAGTAATTTCTTTGTATGCTATGGCCAAAAGCCAAGTAATGGAGGAAATTCCAAAATGGCGGAAAATTAGAAAACCATATCGGAAAAGCAGTTGCAATTCAATCTATAAAAGTACAAGTTAGAAACGAAAAATTTATAAGTGGTTTCTTTTGTATTTCGAAGTTCATAGGAAACAAATTTAAAAAATTTTAAATATCGTAATAAGTTGTGACATCAGCTGTTAAGTGATGTAAAGTAGGTCAGCTAGCTGTTAATGAATATCTTGTCAGTTGATCGATATGTTTATCCTGGGTAGTTTTTAACTGTCTTAGTATAAACGAATATTAATTAAACAATAATCCGTTTAAAGACCTTGCTTCGAGTAACGCCACTAAGAAAAGATAATTTTAAGTCCTGATACTAGAATATAAATATCTAAATCCATAAACATTTAAAGAACTAATTTGTACATTAAGTAGCAAACTCATTTTGAAAAGAATTATGTTTGCACGTAATATGAATTTTATGTATGATATAGTAGCTGGTATTTGATCAAAACAGTTTGAACCGGGAACTAACTCGCAAAGCAGGATCTAAATTCTAACCGATATCCTCAACCCATTATTACTAAATGTAAAAGATCGAAAAATAATAAAAATAAAGAGTCCAGAAATGAAAATAAACCTCCAGCGTACATGACAATCCCATATGTGCCGGGATTATCGGAAAACGTTAGGCGCTTGACCAGAAAATATAAAATTCGTACGGCTTTTAAAACACAGAACACTGTTAGGCAACATCTCGTCCAAACTAAACCTAAAAATGTCGCACAGGACACTAAAAACTGTATTTATTACAGTATTAAATGCGAGTGTGATAGGCAACATATGCGATGGCCAAAAATACCTTTAAACATAAGAATAAAAAAAAACACGAGAATAACGTGAGGTTAGGCCTAGTCGATAAATTGAAAATTTTGGAACACATTTGGTCCGAAAATCATCAATTCAATTCGGGAGAGGAAAAAATTGTACACCGGGAAATTAACTTATATAAACGAAAGGTAATTGAAGCCGAGTACACAAAGCTAGCGGACAATCAGTAAGGTCATTATGGCTCCCATTATAAAAAAAGACTATTATATCTCTATTACTAAAAAAACAAGGTCAACTATTGCCTGTCGATTATCTCCGTTGGGGCTTAAACTATAGGCCACTCCCCTAACTGGTTGCCACTCCCACGGCACCCGGCCAGTTGTTTGTCTGACTCCGGTCTGTAAGCGCGTGGTTTACCTTCAGGTGTGTGTTTGTGCTTTTCTGTGTTTGTATTATTGTGTATTATTTACTTCTCAGTTTCAGCTCTGAGATGTACTATGTAGATGGTTAAGGTTAGTGGTATATTTTAGCTTTACTTGTTTTCTTTACATAGGCCTAGATCTCTAGGTTTATGTTCTCTTAGTTGTTAGTCACTTGGTAACGGGAGTTGATTTATATTCCCGAAACGTCGTGTATTGATTTTTAACACACAAATGATTTCAAATGTCCGAATAACTAACAATAAAATTAGTGCTAATTATTTACCTTAAGTCCGTCTTATTGTGACTCCTTGTCGTTAAGTTTAAAACGACATGTTTCGGAGCCGTGACTCCATCATCTGGTCATTCTTCTGGTGAGTTCGTCGAACATTAAAAACATTAAAATTGTATACACACACATTTACAAGGGCCAACACACAAGATAAGTCTAACCGTGTTACCGGAACTGACAGACAAATAACCGGACTTCTGAAATACACGAATGATATTACCCGAACATCCAATTTACATTAGAAATGGAAAGGCAAAATCAACTCAACTTTCTGGATTTAGCATATACAGAAAACACAAACAGGTTACAATATAAAGTATATCGCAAACCTACTACCACATACGTTACCATACATGCTGATTCACGTCACCCATATTCACAAAAGATGTCAGCTTTTCATAGTTTTGTCAACAGACTTATCACGATACCTATGAATAAGGATGATTACCAAAGCGAAATTAATATCACTAAGCATATAGCTGTGGCAAACGGGTACACTAGTATAACTATAGGCAAGTTAATCAATAGACATATCAAGAAAAAGAACACGAAACCCTCTGAGAACGATACCACCATCAACACCAGCTATATTTCTTCAGAATATACTAAATACTTACCCAATGTCTTACAAAACGTTTTCAAGAAACAAAATGTAACTATATCTTTCCGTACTAATAATAACTTGTATGCTTCGTTAAAACCAAAAATTATCACCCCAATAGAGGAAAGGTCCGGAGTATACAGAATTAATTGCCAAGATTGTGACAAACATAATATTTGTCAAACAGGGAGAACGTTTAAGGAACGTTATAAAGAACATCTCCCTAACAAGAGCTCTGTTATCAGTAGGTCTAATTATGCACGTCACCTCATTGAATCGAATCATAAGCCGGGAGACTTCAACTCGACAGTAGAAGCCTTATATACATGTACAAAAGGAATAATAATAAATGCAATAGAGGAGTTTGAAACATATAAAACATTTTTAAAAACCTAGATGACGTTTTAAATGACAAACTTACGTTCAACTCCCACTAATCAACCACTTGTATAAAAGATACAGAGATAACGATCAGTAGGCTGCACTGCGCACTATACAGACCGGACGTTGAGGTGCGTTATACATCTTCAGTCCGAGTATTTATTTATGTGATGAACTGTGATTTGTGTGTTAATGTCCGTGTAAATGTGTGTGTGTATAAAATTTTAATGTTCGACGATCTCACCAGAGGAATGACCAGATGATGGAGTTATGGCTCCGAAACATGTCGTCTTAAACTTAACGACAAGGAGTCACAAGACGGACTTAAGGTAAATAATTAGTACTAGTGGACCCGGCAATGCTTCGCTATTGCTATTGCTTGATTTACCTAACCTAAAATTATATTATTTGATCCAAATCAGTTGTTGATCAAAATCAGCTGTTGATCAAAATCAGCTGTTTTAAGCTTTTCATACGAACAGCTGTTTTTTGTGCCCCTGATAAAATCAAAAGAAATCTTTTTCTTCTTCCTTAAAATTGACCTTCCATAAGATTGACATTGAAACTTTGAGGGCCACTGGGGCGTATCCCTGATTACCGATGTAAATTATAATGGGATTCTGCTCATCTACAGGACACTACCTTTCTAACGGTATGCGCGAATTTCTCCTACGATGCACACAAGCTGAGAAAAAAGGACGACAAGTCTTGTGCTTGCCTATTAATATATAGATTCATTATCAGTGACTCGGTTCCATTATCATGCAATGCAAATAAAATTAAACATCCGTCATTAATAAATCATAACTTCAAACAGAGAATAATAGCTGTTTCTATTTATTAGAAATACACGATCTTTAATATTTTGCAAATTATGAGTCTGCGATATACTATGACAGGTTAGGTATGGTTTTATAAGTCTCGCCAAAGCTACGTAGTAAACCCGAGAAAGCGAAATCTTCCAAAACGCGAGTGTTGTAGAAGAGATAAAGACATTAAAACGGGTTTGTACTAAAACTATAATTGAAATAAATCTTGAACTAGGAGGATATGTGAAATATATACAAAGATAAGATTTAGTAGAAATGATTTGATCGGCATATGTGAACAAATTAAAGTGAAAAACATGGAATGTTGACGGACCTAATACTGTATAAGATAAGAGTTACATTAAATTAATATTATCCGGGTGTTAAACACTCAAACAATTTTAAAAGTAAATTAGTAGTTTTTAATAAGGCACAGAAGTTAGAAAATAATAATAACAATAATAATAACCTTGGCAATTAGATGTTTTAGCCAAAACTAATATATGAAACAAGCTATTCTGCCAATAATTTAAGTATGTTATGTAATCTCAACTATCAAAGGTGCGCATAGCTCGAGTAAAAATGGTGTCAAGAAAACTAGCTGACCCGGCAATGCTTCGCTATTGCATAATTATTTTGGTGAAATAAATGCGACAAATAATCGTGATTTAGTAACTTTGACCCCCCTCTAAGATTTCGAATTTTTATAAACCCTTTCTTAGTGAGCACCTATGGCCCTAGAGGAAGCTACATACCAAATTTCATTCTAATCCGTTCAGTAGTTTTTGAGAAATCTTGATTTAGTAAATTTGACCCCCCCCAACCCCTCTAAAATTTCGAATTTTTAGTTAGCACCTATGGCCCTAGAAGAAGCTACGTACCAAATTTCGTTCCAATCCGTTCAGTAGTTTTGGAGAAATCTAGATTTTTAGTTACCTTGATCCCCCCCAAACCCCCCTAAAATTTC
>JAGFPH010000252.1:171392-192082 GCA_018207615.1 Philaenus spumarius | reverse complement strand
TGTGAGTGATATCGTTCCTGTACAAAGGTAACTTAAGTACAGTTCCCGTAACAAGGGACAAAATTCATATTAAACTCCTAGTATTTCTTATTCCCGGATAAGAAAATGCATCTATAGTAATGCGGCATTGCTGCTTACGCTTTTAATTTTTTTCATACCCCTGTTAAACATGAGAAAACCCGTTCAGTCTTAGACGTTTCTTGTCCTAAAATATTGTTTTTAATAGATTTCACGAAACTTAAAGTTTACAGAAATTAATAAAACGTAGTCTGAGGTTATAAATATTTTTTTAATTCCATGTCAGTCTGTAAGTGTATAACAATTGAAATATATTTTGTATATAGTTAGAAATTTGTCAACGGGTCCAACGTCCTTGTTTTCTGAGTTATTATTGTATCAATTCAAAGAACTCAAAACACTGCCAGTTTATGTCTGTAATTCTTTTACCTACACGGTTTAAAATGTTAAAAATGTAAAGCTGGCAGACTAGAAATAACTACGCAAAATATTGCCAGTATATTTTCTCTCGAACATCACTGGAGGGAAAAGTTACCAGAATCGAGTTTTAGATCTGGAAGTTATATTCCGGACGTTTACTCGTTACTATGGCGAGCTCGCTGCATTTCCGTTTTTAATTATTTACTCCAATCCAAACGTTAGCGATCGACGCTTACGGACGTTTTCTCAATCAGTTAAACTGCCAGTTAACTGAACTGAGATTAAAGTTTAAACCGTGTTTAACTTTCGCCCAGTTTGAAATAGGATTTGCTTTTAAGTTGGCTAAACTGATTACATAGTAAATTGGAAACTTTATGATGAGATATAAATTAGTGCGCTAAATATACTCAAACTAGATAAACCTATAATAGCACCTGTTGTTTGAAAAATAACGACATGGTTTATAATGTTGTATTTATTTTATTTGTATTCATTTGTTCCTTTTTACAAAACAAATTATAATGAAAATAATTAGATTTTTGTATTTTAACATAAAGTATTATAATCTAAAACACTCAAGATAAAAAAGACCAACAAACACAAAACCTGTGTAGGATGTCAAGAGAAAATTAAAGAAAACAGAAAAATGTATTAAAAAACCCCCATAGAACGACCAGTGGCAACTGATCAGTTACTTAATACTGGACATGAAAAACTGCTGGATATTTTCATACATAATTACACTTACAATACATACACCAAGAAAACAACTTTGTGTTAATCAAGCCGTAGCCTAGTGGATAACGTTGCGTCTTCCTGATCAGAAGATGCTGGGTTCGAATCTAGGCTAGGGAGACCAGATATCTAATCATATCTGTGGTTTGAGGGTAGGAGGGCGGAAGTAAAGCAAACGGTGGTGGTTTGCTTCCAAGCTGACGGGATATGACTACAGTAGCGGACAACCTAACCAATGACTATATATCAATAAGACGAAAAGTTCCAATGTTAAAAATTCAGCCCAGGGAAGCAGGTATAAAAGTGTGTTTTTGCGCAACGCCGTTAGGAGCGCTGAACGCGCTTTTTGCCGACGAGTGTGGGATTTCAATGAAGTGCAAAAGAAGAGACTGCGGGAGGGGAGTGAGAGAGAGAGCGCGCGCTAGAGCAAGAGCATTAGTTTTCCTCGAAAACTGAGCTGAGCAGTGTGAGAGTAAAAACCACGCTTCATTATTACACTACTATTTAATACACTTAGCAGAGCTGTAAAATTGTGAAACTTACGATTAGTAGGTAAGAACCATTCGATTCGTATGCTGTAAACAAAGTTTAATTAAATGACCTGTTTCTTATTTCTTTGATCAATATTATAACAATGATGTTTAATTCACTTTGATAATGACATACAATTTTCACTCTGCTGGAAAGATTTTTTAATTTTTGGTCAGATACAAAGTGTCTGTTAGAAAGTTTTAAATAAAGGTTCAAATTAATGTGCAGTTTTAAAATAATAAAGAACAATCATGTTCCTCAAGGATTCGAAATTAAAAATATAACAATATCTCTTCTTCTTATACTTAAAGTAATAACTACTAGAAGAATCCACCCCTGCTCGCTTCGCTCACCAATCAATCAGTTCAGTAGTTCTAGAGACTACCCCGACCCCCACATACAAACAAATTTTACCTCTTTTTAGGCTCTTTATAATATTAGTATAGATTATATTTTGCACTGTTATACATAAGTTGAAATACAGTTTTAATACAACAAACAACATGTTTCTCCGGGATTGGACAATAAAAATACAACAATACCGGAAATATTGTACTTAAAGTTATAAAATATTATATTTTGTGCTGTTATACATAAGATGAAATAGAATTTGAAATACAACAAACAACTTGTTCCTCAATGATTGGACATTAAAAATACAACAATACGGGAAATATTGTACTTAAAGTTATAAAATATTATATTTTGTGCTGTTATACATAAGATGAAATAGAAGTTGAAATACAACAAACAACTTGTTCCTCAATGATTGGACAATAAAAATACAACAATACTGGAAATATTATACTTATACTTAAAATATTATACTATGACCAACACCCTTTTTTTTAAATAATTGGAATATAAATGCTACTTTAGCAGCGAAACATAACTAACAAAATAGTTTCAAGTCCCTCTGATTTAAATAATTCTTTGTATAATAAAATCATTAATCAATGTAATTTATTAGCGCGCCACAAAAGTGAGATGTGTAAAATCCAATGTAAAATTCAAATTTAGCTCTTTAAAAAACATAAAGAAAGTGAGTTTCGTCAAAATTGGTAGACAAATAACAAATTTGGGTTTCACGTTCGCTTGGTTTGTTTCAGAAATATTGCAATATAAGATTTGTAATCAGTGCATAAAAAACAGTGTGTTAATAAGAAAATTATTTTCCCCCCGCATTTTTAATGGTAGCGGGCACATATTGATAATTGGGAATTTAGGACTTTTCTGGTTAACTGTACTTTGAGGTGCTTCCATACTGCTCCACCTACGGCTTGATTTTAAAAAACTCGGAATCAAACCCATGACTATCAATCCGTAATCCGTATATTTGCAATTTGACAGTTTGAATCAATTGTTTGTTTTGTAAAGGAACAGTTTGAGGCATTATACATTTTACAAATTCAAGTAACATAAAAACGGTCGTATCAACAAACACTTTTAATGTCCGCCATTTAGAAAGGTAAAAAGATTTTTTACACTAAATAAGCCTGCAAGAAGACATCATACGTAGAAAGTTTCATCTCTATATTGTTAGTGGGTTTTAACTAATAATGTTTAATTAAAAAATCACATACAGACTGATAGACGGAACACTAAGCATTTTAGGACATAGCTTCATAGGAATTTGTTCAATCATTTTTACGCTTAGAATCATTATCCTGAATAGCGTTTTTCGCCAGTTAGTGCACGCCCCTCCTGGGGGCGATGTCCAGGATCGGACGGCTATAATATTTTATTGCAATAATAAATTTAGTCAAATGCGTTTCATTTATTTTGACCCAGAAAACTGTTCGTTTACACAAATTTGTATTAAATTTATGCAATTAGTAAGTACTTAAGAGTAGTCCTGGTTACTAAGCCATATTTGCAATATTTTTATTGGCAGAATCTATTTCACTTAGGAGGAAAAATGGAGGCAATACTCAGCGTTTGTGTAACTTTCCATAATTAATTAATAAAGCAAACTCAGTTTAAAACACGAAAAACTTAATGCTAAAATGTTTCTAAAGGCAATATTATGGATACAATATTGTTTGTTGCTTTTTAGAACAATAATAAAGTCAACAAAAACAGAATCAGCTGGTGCCGATTGTTACTATATCATCACAAACAATAAGACAGACAAAACTCAAATCACCTGACTCCTACGAGTTTAGTAGTAACTGAAACAATTCTTAAAAGTACTTACCAATAGTATAAATTTAATAAAAACTTGTATAAACAAACAGCTTTCTGTGTAAAAATAAATTAAACTGATTTGATTTAATTTATTATTGCAATAAAATATTGTTTATTTTGTTGCATTGCCGTCCGATCCCGAACATCGCCCTCAAGAGGGGCATGCACTGTCTGGCGAAAAATACCATAAGTCCATTATTCTCTAACCAATTTTAAAAAAAACAACTTAATCGATAGTAATTCAATTTGCAAAAAAAAAAGTTATTCTTGGCATTTTTTCGGGAAAGTGCTAGTTTTTTCTTTATTTCCGTTCGAAAGTTTTAAACGGTCGCCATTTTGAAAATATTGAAGTCACGTCAACTTAACTTTTTTCCCATTTAGGTAATACTAATACAAAAGGTTGATATAAATTTGGTATTATTTCATTTAGTTATTTTTTATAGATATGCATTAAAATAAAAACATTTTAGTCACAGTAGGACTACCGAAATGATTTTAGACAAATTACAGTGATTTGGTGTTTACTTTGTACCCAGGAACGATTCCAGAAAATATTTAACAAGAGTTATGAAGCACCCTGTTTAATAACAATCTTTTTACCCTCGTCCTTACATATTCCCATTAAAAATTAACTGTCAATACATTTTAATAAACTTCACAAAGTCATTGAGTCTTATGTTGATTATTTCCCTACGACTTCTCGCACAAATACAACACAACTGTAAAGAAAACTTCATGTATTCATACATTTCTTTGTCTTTCACTGGAAACCTGAAAAATGATAAGTCTGGATTTTTCACAGATGTATTGTTGCAGTTTTTATAGGAACATTTAGATCCTCCACTTTTAGAACAGGACTGCATTGCAAAATGTAACAGCTATTTACTTTACACACTAACAGTATTTATACTATAAACCATATTACATACTAAAACCATATTTACAAACTTACATTACTTAAAAAACATTAGAAAAGAAAAACACCTAAAATGTATTTATTTAGTACACTGCTATTATAATGTGGGAAATGAATTACATTGACATATGGGGCTACGCTACCAAAGCTTCTCAGAGACACAACAATCTGCGCTCAAGGTCACATGACAGTTGGACCTCTCTGTCTCTCCTTCTCTTTCTATCCTTGTCTCACACTCAGCCGGCAAAACGCGCACCGAGAGCTCCTAGCGACGAAGTGCATGAACTAACTTGTATACCTACTTTCCTGGGCTGAATTCTACCCATTTAAACTGTTCGTCTTATTGATATGTAGTCATTGACCTAACTCTGAACCAAAAGGTTAGGTAAGAAAAGGTTAGGGTCTTCCGCCCACCCGACCCTTATTAGTGACGCTTGGCTGCACTCAATGAGAACAAGTACTATAAGTACTATAGGTACCTAATACCAAAAATTCAGTTAAATTATTGACCAAAATTATTAAAAACCATTATCATATTAGTTTTGAATTTAAATTTCGATTATTTTTATACTAAATTTGAAGTAAATCGGACAATTTTGACCAATTTGTACCTCCAAACTAATTTTTCTTTTTAAAACTAACTTTGAATGAACAGTGGAACTAAAATATAATTCATATTAAAACGTGAGCATATGGAGGGACGAAAAATACTCTATATATGATTATAATAATTTTTTATTGCTTCATAACCATACATTAAATAAATTTCAAACCTAAATAACTTTAAAACCGTACATTTTAACGAAAAAAATGTCGACACCTTTTTTGTAGTCCTTTTGATTCCCTATCGGATGGTGTAACGATAAAAACAATCGGATGAAGGATAATAGTTAAGTTATGTGTAATAATTGGTTTGTTCAACAGCCGCTATTTTGAAACGCATGATTGGATTTAATTGTTTTTTTAGATACATCATTGTTAGGTTAAACTTCATGCCAAGTTTGAACTTATTCAGTCAAACCGTTCTCTAAATTACTAAATTTAAATTATTTTGTACAAAAAACAAAATGGCGGATATCTGGAAAACAAAGCTTTTTCGGGCCTATGTTTATATAAACTTTTTTTGTTATTTTGGCCCATAGAACCATTCCCCGAAGTTTGATCCCGTAATTACTGGACACCCTGTACATTCCTTAAATATAACTATGGTAAATACAAATAAAACATGATATAAGACAATCTAATTCTCGTTCAAGTACATTAACGTTTTTGTCGCTATGTATTATTTTGTATTTATTGTATATTAAATTAATTTACATAGTATATTAATTATGTTTTCAAATTTTCCTTGTTACCGGCGATTTGTTCTGGTTATCAAGCAATACAAAATTATTACAATCATACATAGAGTATTTTTCGTCCCTCGATATGCTCACGTTTTTATATGAATTGTATTTTAGTTCCACTGTTCATTCAAAGTTAGTTCTAAAAAGAAAATCTAGTTTGGCGGTACAAATTAGTCAAAATTGTCCGATTTACATCAAATTTAGTATACAAATAATCGAAATTTAAATACAAAACATAATATGATAATGGTTTTTAATAATTTTGGTCATTAATTTAACTGACTTTTTGGTATTAGGTACCTAGTACTTGTTCTCATTGAGTGCAGCCAAGCGTCATTAATAAGGGTCGGGTGGGCGGAGACCCTAACCTTTTGGTTCAGAGTTAGGTTGTCCGCAACTATAGATATCTGGTCTCCGGCAGGGGCTGTTTTGCATAATTTTACTAAGGTATTTATATATGTATATATATACATATTTACTAAAAAAAAACAGTAAAAAAATAAAAATAAAAATGTTTTTTACTAAACAACCTAGTTAATCACAAAAATAAAGAAATATATAGTTTTTTTCAAAATTTATCACTTCTTGGTCCTCAAAGGGTTAATAAACCTGACAAATTAACAAAACTGCAGTTACTTTACTATCGGTATAAATATTACGTGTAAAGTAAAAGTAAAGTAAAAGATAGTTTATCAGCACCATCTAGGAGTGGTTATAGGAAGTTTGCTTCGTTGCTCTTAAGTTTGAATCTGTATAATTTGTATGTGTGAGACGTTTATAATAATAACTTAGATCAGTTCTTATTAAGTTAAGTAATTAATTTAAAACAATATGCTAACCTTTTAATAAAAATTACTGACAAATGAAAGACTAGAACATGTTTTAAAAAATTGGGGAAATCACACCATATAAATTACCAATTGAAAGCAAGTTTTAGCCAAGCAAGTCCTGCTTTCTGGTGGCATTTGTTGAAACTAGGTGTAGACCTGATGTTTTACAGAACTGCAATGGTACTCTAAAGTACCTCCAGGCCTCAACTTGTAGATAAAGCCACTGTTACCTTTTATAAAGACAGTTGAATTGGGTGGTACTAAAGTGAAACAATACATTCCTGTGCTCGTTAGGACTTACAACTAAACTAAACAAAGCTAAAGGCAAGCGAGACTACATGATGTGATCTGGCGTCTTTTTCAGACTGTGGTTACTAACCGACTGATTTAAGCTTGAACATTTAGCTTCAAGCTGCTCCCGCCTCCTTTAACTATAAACTGTAACATTAACCATTGTTAGTATGCAAGTTATTATTTATCACAACCACTATCAACAAAGATCCAGTGGTCATTGTTATATAAGTTGGTGGGTACCTGTCACATTTGTATTTTCCATTTTCTAAACCCATAGTTATAAAATTGCATAATAAAGGATGCTACAAGGCCGGGACTGACATGACAAAAATATAAGAATTCTGTTACACCGAAGAATCCTACAAATATGGAGAACTACTTAAATCACTAACGAGGTTAACAATATTAAACTGTTTATGCAGAAACATTTCAAAATGAAATTCCTTAACATTATAAACTGTAGCAAGTAGAAGACACATTGTCGTGTCAAAAAGAAATGAAACGTAATATTTCTTGAAGACGTCATTAGTTGTGAATAGAATGACTTGGAGCGAGAAACGCAAATTGTCGTTACCTTCTGCTGGTTATTGAATGGGGTGGGGGCTGTGAAGTGGGAAGAAATAATTTATTAAACTATTTCAACACTGGAGGCACTTTGATTGGCTTTCAAAACTTCTTATGAAATTGTACTTTTACTTTATCACTATAATATAGTATAGAGAAAGTATAGTGATCGCAAAAAAAAATCGATGTTGAGATTTTTGTGGAAATATTCGTTATGGGTCCAAAGCTAGAGCGCAAACTATTCGATCGATTTCAAACAAATTTGCACCAGACATGTCAAGTAGGCCTGTTATAGATGCACGAAAAAAGGTTTTGAAAATTTTTTAAACGCAATCCCCTTTTTGGCAAAAAATCCCCAAAAAATCAGTTATTATTTATTTATAAAAAAAACGGCTGTACGATTTTGATAAAATTTGGCTTATTTGTAGCCTTTAATGTACCCTACCATATGCAAAAAACAACATCTTTCTAAAAATTCTCGTTTTGCTAATAATAACTGATTTTTGGAGGTTATTTGGCCATAAAGGGGGTTGTTTTTCAAAAATTTTCAAAACCGTTTTTCGTACATCTATACAGGCCTAATTGACGTGTGTGGTGCAAATTTGTTTGAAATCGATCAAATAGTTTTCTCTCTAGATAATAATAATAATATTTATTAGTTAATCTTCTACTTTAATAAAAAAATCACCTCTCCTACCCCACCTACAATTATGAAGTCACAGTGAATCTGTTTAATAATTTAAATGTGTCCATCTGTGCCCACGGACCTATCTGTGCACACACCTATAAGTTAATTTTGTCTCCGCAACTCCGCGTCCGCAGTTCCATTTGTTCCCGCATTTACATCAGTGCCCCCAGCTATTTAATCACTGCGCGCCGTTCCGTCTGTGTCCGCAGTTTCATCAGCATTGACCGCGTTTTGGCAGTACCAGAAAGAAGTTCCGGAAAAAATTTTCTTTTCACTCCTTTGATCCTTTGATGGGTGTCCAAGTGAAGGAGATCTCAAAATTGATTCGCATAGTTTCAACACCATCGGGGGTTGAGAACCACACCCCTAAATAGCTATCAAATACAGGAAAACCTGAGCAAATAGCTGTAGTTCAATATTGGCATCTTTTCTTGAAAACGTAATTATTTCTAACGTTCAGCTACACGTGCCTCCCCCCCCCCCCAGCTTCTTCGTCTATCCTCCGGGATGTAACTTAAAGACGAGAAGGCAATAATTACATTTATATAAATCCATTTCCTTGTTAAGAGGCTTTATATCAAGTACCGTCGCTCATATAAACGACAAAACATTTTTTAATCTTTATACGCAAGGAAAATTCCTGATGTTTTCACAAAAGGAAATTTTCAATTCTATTACTATACAGTGCGATTAAAATATATGAGTTTTCTGTTCTGTAAGCGAAGCCTGTTAGCGTAATAGTATAACACACAAAAAAACAATAAAAATGTACGTACTTACCTCTTGTCTAGCGTTAAAATTTATTACGTCCAAATAATACAGCCAAAAGGTGGTTAACTTATCTCAGACCGAAATGCATAATAGAAAACCCACACTTGGGTACTTCTGCCAAATATATATTGCGAAAGGAAAATTTTTACAAATCAATCAAATTTTTTTTATTATTAAATGAATAATAATACCCAACCAAAATTATTTCTGTTTATAATTCAGAATTGTTATCTAAAATAAGTTAAACGTTATTTCGGTCACAATCGTGCGAGCTTTGGCCAACCATCATTAACATAATAAACCGAAGAATTGCAAATTTGACCGTAAGCCGAAATAAATGTTCATCGAAATGAAATTCATAACTACTTATTAACAAACATATAATTAATATCTCAACTAACCATCAAACGATAAGTCACGCGAGAATAAAATTAATATACATTAATGAGGAGGACCAGGCTTCCTCAACACAGAATAAATAAACAGTACCAGGAACTGGCACATACTTCCTCACAAACATATTTAACTTATTAAACAGATTCACTGTGACGTCATAACTGTAAGAGGGGTAGGAGAGGTGATATTAAAGTAGGAGATTAACTAGTAATAATTAGCCTATTATTATTATTATCTAGAGAGAAAACTATTCGATCGATTTCGAAAAAAATTGCACCAAGCACGTCAATTAGGCCTGTATAGGTGCACGAAAAAAGGTTTTAACATTTTTTTAAAAACAACTTCCTTTTCGGCAAAAACTCCAAAAAATCAGTTATTATTATTATTAGCTAAACGATATTTTTTAGAAAGATGCGGTTTTTTGCTTATGGTAGGGTACATTAAAGGCTACAAAATAAGCAAAATTTTATCAAAATCGTTAGAGCTGTTTTAAGAAAAACATAAAAACTGATTTTTTGGTGATTTATTTTCCAAAAAGGGGGTTGTTTTTCCAAATTTTTCAAAATATTTTTCTTGCATCTATACAGGCATAATTGACATGTTTGGTGCAAATTTGTTCGAAATCGATAGAATAGTTTTCTCTCTAGCTTTGTATACATACAGACAGACATTTTATAAAAAAAAAAAACACTTTTTTGAACTCAGGGGGTCCCAAAACGGACATTTCCACAAAAATCTCAACATCGATTTTTTTGCGATCACTATACTTTCTCTATACTATAGTATAGTGAGAAAGTAAAATGAATCCTTAATACATCAACAGAATCAATAGAAGTCTCATTGTTTGTCACTTTAAAAATATATATATATATGCGTACCTTTAACTGGGTTTCCCATAATGTAATTGCAATGTTTTCGTTAATAGAGGGGCAACATGATGTTTTAAGTTACATTTTTTTTTTTGAAATACCTTGAGAACTACATATCATTTGTATAAAGCCCTTCAACCGATAATCCATAGCCATCAAATGTAATTTTTTTAATAGTAAATTTTTCCCCTCCCCTCCAATTGTATAGGAAAATATTTATCGATATCTGACTTTAGAATATGCGGGTTAACAAGCTTTGTAGCCATGTACGATACATTTCTTCGATTCATAGGACATCGACGGAGGTTTTTCTTTAACGTTATTGAACTCTAAACATGGACTAAGACTGTTAACATAGGCACGTGATACTTTCTTACCCTTTCACCAGACCTAGATATATTTCCAATTTGTATTTTCCTATATTCTTTTAAAGGTAAAATGTAAATACGACCCAAATACAATGCGCACTTACTCTTCTCCCAAAACTGGTACAAGGTGAGGCCAAGTACAATATATGGGTCATGTTTGGATAAATGGGTCGTTGGAAAGTAGGGCGTCC
The DNA here is from genome assembly GCA_018207615.1 of Philaenus spumarius. NCBI lineage: Eukaryota > Metazoa > Arthropoda > Insecta > Hemiptera > Aphrophoridae > Philaenus > Philaenus spumarius. Next base: position 180,958 of record JAGFPH010000252.1, on the reverse strand, counting down.
TACAGTTGGCACAGTTAGCAATAATGTCGTGGAATAGACTTGGGGTTTTCATGTTCGCTCTATACAATTCCAATGTTTAAAAATGAAATATTCATTACATGTTAGTAATGTATGGATCGATTAATTATAGTTGTATTGTGTTATCAAAATGCGTAGAACTGTGCAAATAGAATGCAGTCATTGATTATAATCTCATCTGCACATCCAGTAGTAATTAACATGATGCAGTAGGGGAGACCTATGCGTGTGTCGCACGCCAACCCGAACCCTTGTTTACACTTCGCTCGATGAATTAAATTTAACGCCATTTTACACTCTAGTCTACGAATAATCTCAAAACCAATCGTAATTCATCTTTTATTTCATAAAAACAAAGTAAATTAAATCCATATTAATTTCAGAGGTCGAAAATCAATTGCCATAAGATGATAATATATTTTTGTTGTGAAAAAAGAAAATGATAATAATTGATTTAATAAAATGCGTTAATAATTAATCCTTGTAGTTCCATGTCCTTTTCATTTTAAAATTAAATAGGGCGATTCAAATTTCCACGGCTTGCTCTCGTTAGCTAATCCTTTAGTGAAAATAACAAAAATGTTCACACAAACACATTCATACGCTTGGTTTTTCATATGTCGGTCATTTTACTTTCTCAATATACTATAGTATAGAGAAAGTATAGTGATCGCAAAGAAAAATCGATGTTGAGATTTTTGTGGAAATATCCGTTCTTTTTTATATCAAACAATGACTGTGCTAAACAAACACACTCCGCTTCATAACACATAAAGCACTTCACTGCAGACAAATCAATACTCGTCAATTCTACGAATAAATTCGTTGTATTTTTGTCGCTGTATTTGAATGTATCGAATGTACTGTATTTGCGATACAGGGTTGGTACCGTCGTATTTCCTTTCAAGACGTGAAGTTATTATTTTATCCTCGTGAAGATGTTTTATACATTTTATAAAAGATAAAAGCTGCGTAACCGACGCGACGTTACGTCAATTTTATTTAAATAATTGTCGATAAAATAGTTAACGGTGGAATATATCGTAAATATTTTACAATAACAAAGCCTTGCATTAGGTAAAACAATGAGGAAAAAGATAAAAATATATTTCACTATATTAGATGTAGATGGATATTTCACTATATTAGAAATTCCTAATCTAATTAGCGAATTTCCATAGGAAAAATGAGCTATTGCAGTGGCCCTTATGGTAAGACCCAAGGTCGGGAATAGCAAATGAGCACCGATCATGGTCCCCAGAACACGTTTTGGGGTGTCATTAAAATTCATATATATATGTATATATATGTGTTCGTACTCTAGCGGCCGCATTTTAAATTCGATTTGGTTCAAATTTGGTACACATGTCGGTTGTCTGCGTAGCTTGGACGAGTTCGTTTGCCAAAAAAATCCAACAACCAGAAGCACGTTTTTTGACCGGAAGTAACTATGCACGAAAAAAAGTTTTGAAAAACAACCCCCTTTTTGGCCAAAAAACCCCCCAAAAATTAAGTTATTATAAAAAAACCGGCTCTAACGATTTTGATAAAATTTGGCTTATTTGTAGCCGTTAATGTACCCTACCATATGCAAAAAACCGCACCTTTCAAAAAATTCTCGTTTATCTAATAATAATAATAACAGATTTTTGGGGGTTTTTAAACCAAAAAGGTGGTTAAAACCTTTTTTCATGCATCTAAGGCCTAATTGACATGTTTCGTGCAAATTTGTTCGAAATCGATAGTTTTCTTTTTAGCTAATACTAATAATGTTTATTACTTACTCTCCTACTTTATGTACTATCCCCTCACCTACTTTAATACAATATGAAGTCACAGTTGGGGTTACACACGGGGGTTGGCGTGCGAAGCACGAAATGCATTGCATATTAAAAATTCTCCCAATACATGGGTTGGCGTGCGAAGCACTCAATGCTATCTGTATTGAAAATACTCCCAATACGGGGTTTGGAGTGCAATGCAGTGTGCGTCGGCCGCTTCTCATAGTGTTCAGTGTCAAGCTCACATATGTGCGTCCTTAGCAGTGAACGTTTTAATACTTTATATATGTTTGTGAGAAAGTAAATGCCAGTTTCTGGTACTACCTTTTATTTTAATGTTATATTTTGTTACACCATTATAGTAAAATTCACCTCAGAGTGAGGCGGAAGTTGAAGCCTACCGAGGGTCAGCACGGTCGACTGGTTTCCACTCCACTTCTACTTGAATTTTAATTTTTTATAGTAGCGTTATGCAAACTTTTTTTATAACAAGAAAATATAAAAATAAATCACATAACGTTGTGTATCACGATCGTCTGTTTATTTTGATACCAAATTTGAAGTAAATCGGTAAATGTTGAGTAATTAAAAACACCTTCAATAGTTCTTAGTTACATTAAAAGCTATGCCATTTAATTACTTTAATTATAACTTCCTTTTTTCCTTGTCGTTTTCAAAGTCTATTCTCGTCTGTTTAGTTCACACATTTAAAATTTTAAACATCCTTCTTTTGCTAAATTTATCTGAATATTACAAATTGAAATTACTTTCGGTAGGTTTTACCATTATGGGTTATTGTTAAACACTAATGGTAGAAACTAAAAATTCAAAATTATTGTTAAAACCAAAAGTGTAATGTTAGAAACTAAATCTGTTAAGCTATTTTGATAAATCATGTTAAAAACTGTAATTAGAAAATGATAGTTATGAACTAATATCAGAAGGTAAATCTAGAAAGTTATGTTCAGACCAATGCTAGAAAGTAAAATTTTTAAAATTATAGTTATAAACTTATTTTAGAAGGTAAATATAGAAAGTTATTTTGAAAACCCAATGTCAGAAACTAATACTAGAAAATTATTTTAGAAACTAAATTTAGGAAATTTGTTTTCAGTGCCAATTATTAAAAGATTGAAATAACGCGGAAAGTAAATGTAATAAACCAACATCGAAACCTAACGTAGTAAAATAAAATTATTTAAAAAAACAGGAATTTAAATGGTTTTTGTTGTGGAAAAACAGTTAAGACAGTCTGATGGTGTGATATTTTATTATATAATGTATACTATAAATAAAAAATATTACCAATTACTTTCGCAGGAATTAATTTGCCAGCTATTACTTTACACAATATTATCACAATATCTTCTGTAATATTGTGCTTAAGGCTCTTCTTTACCTTGAAGAAAACTCCCGAGTGTAGAGTATGATTTTAATAAAAAGGTCTGACTCAAGCTGCAAAATCGTTGAAACATGCATTCCTAACAACGTGTTTCGTATTCTATTTATAAATTAAAAATCTGGAAAACTAGTTTAAGTTATAAAGAAGGCTTTATATTTTTTACGTGTTAGCTTAAAATATGGAAATTATTGCTTAAAACTCCCAAAAAAATGCATTAAAAATAATCAATTTTTACTCAGTTAAACTGTTGATTAAAAGGAGTTGCCGTCGATTTCTTTCAATTATGAGATATAAGACAAAAAACACACAGTCTTTCAGAACAATCTAAGATGTTTCACAACTGTTTAGGTCGAAAAACAGCGTCCGAAACACGTTAGTACGAAGTGCATATTTTTGCTGTTTTACGCAAGGTATAGTTGGGTCGGCTCTAGTAAAACAGAAAGCAACCTGCGACTCCAGCGTAGCGGCGGTAGGTTACGCGGACATTGCTCATCCTAAATTCATTTAAAACCCACAATTATTCAAATAGCGTTTTTTAAAAAATACCAAACTCTTGGGGACAAAAATCTGCATCCGAATGGTTTGGTAATTTTTCGCTATAATTAATAGTTAACAACGTAAAAAAATATTGAAAGTCACCCTATAGCGGCGGTAGGTTACACGGACATTGCTCAGCCTAAATCCATTTAAAACCCGCAATTGTTCAAATATCGCCATTTAAAACCCGCAATTGTTCAAATATCGTTTCAAAAAAAAAAATACCAAACTCTTGGGGACAAAATTTTTCATGCGAATGGGTTGGTAGTTTTTCGCTATAATTAATAGTGACAACATAAAAAAATATTAACAATCAATGTTTTAAATTGTTAATAAATATTAAACAAAATGTTTTTCTTAGTTTTGGAAAAGCCATTTGCATGCATATTGGCCATAGCTTTAAAATGACATATCGTTCATAATCATCCGATCAAAAATAAAGGAAAATTTGGATTTTAATTTAACATTGGTCTTATGGAGTGTCAGCCAACATGGCCGACAGCTGCAGAGCTAGAGCCGACTCTTAATGTATATTGCTATACTTGTCATTGAATAAAATACAGTTAGCGTTCATGGGATAACTGAGTCAATTAGGCTATTATCACGCTACCAATATTTAAAATAATAAATCTAAATTCTAATCAGCCAAATAGGCTAAAGACCAACCACCACACTTGAAGTGACAACGCGACCTTGATCAGGACTAAGTCGCCCCCACCCTATCACTCTTACAATCTGACAACATCGGACTCCAAATAACTTACAGTAGCTACGCACCTGAACTCTAGCGGCTGAAAACTGACTCAATTAGTCCGTACCCTTTTTCGTATGGCAGTGAGAGGTCTGGAGTAATTCTATAGTCTGTGGTCGTACACTCTTCAAAAATTCGGCTAACAACAGTGTTATTAAATTAGCGGATGAGGGTAAATTCTATAACTATGAAGCAGTGTTTCAATTTGGCAACACTGGACGGTCGGTTTTGACTCGAACGCGAAACACCTTTCTTATACGAATTCTACATCTGTACACAATAACTTGTATTTGTACTAGAAGCCTATGTTTAACAATTTGGAGAAGTAATATACAAACGTTTGTGTGTGTACATTTTTGAAATAATATAATATATCTTCAGTTTGACTCTCGAAATAGGGACAAGTAGGTTTTTTTAAATGCTAATTTTTAAGTTGACCGATAATAATAAACATTTTTATTTCTAGAAAATGTTCACTGCAATTACAAAAAAAAAAAAAAAACACACACAACTTGTCAAACTATAGTAAGTTACTAAGCACTGGTTAAAAAAAAAATAATTTAATTAGAAAGTCGTTCAGATAAACTGGCAGAAATAATCTACGTTGAAACAGACAAAAGGACCGACAGGTAATCTTACATTTTTCTTCAATTTGGTATGGAAACTATATGGTGAACGAAAGCTATTTCTGTTTTTAAGAAATTAAGTAAATATTTATTCAGCTTAGTTGTTTGATTGCAATGTATACAGTGGTTTCGCTTGCTACTCTGATAATTCTCCAGTCCTAAAGCCTACGATGCTTTGCTCGTTTCAGTGTTACAGAAATACAAAAATCTTGCCGAATTGCAATAGAATTATTGTGTTATTATGACGTGTTTACCCCATACTGCTCGTACATTGCAGATTAATACGAGCAAACAAATATTTGATCAAAACGATTGTGTAACTCTTTCTTCATTAAAGTATTAAAATAATTGTGCATACGGTACTATGCACTCCTAATGAAATTATGTTTTGGAGGTGAAACAATATTTAATTTATTAAAAAAAAATATAGTTTTACTTCTCAACACAGACGAAGTTATCACAAAAATTAAACGCCAAATCTAAGTTTTTATTAATATTCGTAAGGTTGTTAAAGACCTTCCTAAAATACATTCAATTTTTTTTTTTATATTTGGCCCCTTAATGATTTTAATTATTTGTTTTAAACATAACCTTAAAGCTAATACGCAGTTATAAATTTACATGATTATCTCTACTACTCCTGTATAATATTTAGCAGTATCTCTGTTCTATTACGTATCAACAGAAACTGTTTACCTCATCATAACCTTATGAATGATTAACGTTTTCAGAACTCCAAAAATTGTAGCCTAATTGGACGAAAATCCTTATATATATTATTTCTCTCTTAATTCTAAATTAAAATTAATTATTCAATCATCATTTTAAATAACGAATTTATATTATGGCCACAAGAAATGGATACAAGGCCTCTATGAGTGATAACCTGCTCGCAAAACACATCAATAAGTCCAAAAGACCATTGAATAAGAAGGCTAAGTCTATCTTTGTTTCAACTGAATGTGGTAGCATCCTTCCAAAGATCAATAGAACCATCGCCTTCCGCACTAATAATAACATTAAAAAACTACTCCAACCTCAAACATAAACAGTTAGAATCCCAAACAGGTGTCTATAAACTAACTTGTGATAACCGTGACAAGTTTTATACAGAAAGAGTGTCATGTCCAGGCACACCTGGATATAATTTAAACGGCGTGAGATATCAATGTGAAACCTTGACCATACCTATTATAACATTTCTTTCACTTTTTTAGGTGGTTAAACATTTCGCCCCCCTATTCTAAAGGGGGGGAGGTAAAGGAGGGCAACTTAACAAAACAAAATGGCGGCCTTAAAGGTGTTGAAATAAATCGACATAAAGTTGCTAATATCTCGAAAAGGACGAGTTTTTAGAAAAAATGTCAAGAGACAAAAAATGTTTATTTTAAAGTGTTTGACCTAAAAAAAACAATTGTTTCCAAATCGATTTCATAAATTTTATTTTTTACTAGATCTTCTAAGATGGAGGAGTATTCGAACACCCTGTATGACGCAGCGATAACAATTCAGAATGCCCGCGGCGTATTGTAGTTTTATTTCGTGTTCTATTTGATAACGCACAACCAGTCGATATCCGGGAGCCGTAAAATGCGCATCTACATAGTGTGTTTTTTAAATGTGTTGAGTGTTTAGAGAGATTTTTTGAAGATGAGATAAATATCTCGAAATGCGTCAAAAGCTTTAAACAAGTTTTACAAAAGAGGTTCTCTGACGGAAAATAAAGGGTATTATATACTATACCATTTTAAAGCTTATTTTCCCCGCTGTTGACGAAAAATAGACAAACAGCTATTCATGTTTTCGTTACAGAAGTTAATTAAAACAACTTTTATATTTTACTTCATATTGTTCCTTCTGAAAGGCGCCATCTACTAACAATCGGTTTAACTAACATGACAGCTGCTAGATTGTTTACATTATACAGGGTGGAACAAAGTTAGTGTTAAAAACTTCAAGGAGTTATTATGCATGCAAATTGCAACGAAACTGTTGCAGTTCTATCTCACTCCACCTTCCAGAAACAGTCATTTTTTGATTTTTCCAAATTTCGTGACATTGCTCATGAAAATCTCGTGTTTATGGGCAATGTCACGAAATATTCTTGTGATGCGTATTCAATGGTAGCTTTCACTTAACTGAGGCATGCTTTCAGGAGCAGTCCAATGAAACTAATTTGTTTGTTGAAATGGGTATGTTTGTTATTTGATTAGGAATATGAAAAATGTAGATAACTGAGATAAGATAAAGGAATGAAATAATTTCATCACAAACAGGTCAATAATAACGCCCATTGCCGCCCCTTAGGCGAATAGGAAAGGTCACTTCTAGTATAAAATTTTAAAGCTTAAGATGTGGGGAAGTTTTTGTGATATTTGATAGTGTGTAGTATGACGCATATGAAAAATTTCTTAAGTAAGTTGTAGCGCACTTTTTCTTAAATTTCCAAAATATTTTTTCAAGTAGATTTTACAAGGCTTTAAGAGGACTTGACTGTGGCAAACTATACTTACTCTGATAGAAAATTTTCTTTACTTTCCAAAAAAGTAATAAAAAGTGGCAATAAGTTTTGTAAAAGTTGAGAAAAATTAGATTTTAATGGGCAATGTCACGAAATTTGGAAAAATCGAAAAATTACTGTTTCTGGAAGGTGGAGTGATATAGAACTGTCCGAATTGCGCAGTTTTGTTGCAATTTGCATGCATAATAACGCCTTGAAGTTTTTAACACTAACTTTGTTCCACCCTGTATATTCAAGTGTAATCTATCACACAAATCAATCAAATTAAATCAACGTAAAGCGTTAAACATTTTTATAAACTGTTATTTATAAACCAACGTAAATAAATAAACGTAATTAACTGAATTAAATCAACGTGTTAAATCAGGTAAGTGTAGGCCTACTGATAACTTGTAAAATATTTGCTCGGGTCAGATAGTAGCGATTAAAACACACAAAACATCAACTATATTTATTTATTTCAACAAACCACTCAATTGTAGCTTTAGGGCCAACTGGAGATTTATAACTAAGTTTCAAAAAATGTCCCACTATTGTCTGTAACTCTTCAACAAAATGAGTGTTACGATTAGTTTAAATACTGAACAGTTTAGTGTTTCACGTAGTTAGGTTAAATTAATATTGAAGTGTTAAAGATGTTGGTCTTAATCGGCTGTTGTATGATTAAATCTGGGTTTATGGTGTTGATAAGCAGTACTTTGTATGTTTAATAAAGTAATCTGTTATTTTAAAATTATGGCTGTTTTATACTCCAATGTTACTAGCTTGTTTAAATAATTTTAACTAGCTTTATATTATTACTCGGTATTATAACTAATTTAGGAAAACTTTACGTTTAATTAACTATTGAATGGCTTGAAACAAACAAAAATTGCCTCTTAATTTTCAGTTAAGGGCACCTACCTGAAATAAATTTTTATTTTTCCACATTACAGAATAGAGAGGAATTGCGTATTATGACTGTAACACTCTTAGAACATTCTTAGTAAAATCATTTCCATACAACGTCTTTGTACAATTTGTTTACGTACTTCTAAAGCCTTTAATAAATTGTTCCTTCCCATCTTTACACAGTCGAACGTGGTACAAAGGTTTGAATACGTCATCATTACGTCTCTTTCAACTACAAACGATGTCTTTCCCTCTAAAGCTAACTTGTTAAGGAATATACTTTTAACATATTTCCAGCAGTGACGTCATTCTCTGAAGTCGCCGTCAAAGTCAGAAGCCTAGTTTTTGATTAATGTATGTAGGTTAATCTACCAACACCTACGCAATTTTGAATATCTGTGTTATGTTAAACTTCCTTGGGTTGTTTTAAAACCAGACAAAAACATTTTTTTTATTTCTTTTAAATTAACTGCAGTTACACCTCAGTCAACTTTCAATCAAGAGGAGTACTATTTATTTAATATGGGTCCTCCTTCCAGTATGCACTATTGACCTTCAAATTGTACTATTGTCCTAAGTAGTTAATTTAATCATAATGTACATTACAGCTTCAGCTTGAAGCGGGGTCGTGCATAGCGCTGGAAGAGAAAGTAGATTATGTTCACCAACTCCAAATTGATCCCATCTCTTCCTAGAGTTTAAAATTTTAGGATTTAACTATGAGGAAATCATACATGAGGTTAACAAAGGAATCGAGGTGAAAACAACAATAATGACGCGCAGTAAGCAATCTAAAACTGTGAAGAGTATGGGAACATCTGCCCATCGACAATAATCTCACCAAGGCTACAAATTTTCAAAGTTCAAAAGTTTTATTAGAATTTAGACACAGATTTTAATTTATTTGTTGTTAAAGTTCTTTTTGTAAGTGTAAAACTGTCCAATCACGGTATTTCGTTCGGAACTGTATTTATCTATATATATAAAAGCGAAATACCACTCACTCACTCATCACGATTTCTCAAAAACTACCGAACGG
>JAGFPH010000252.1:114133-134527 GCA_018207615.1 Philaenus spumarius | reverse complement strand
TGGTCTATGTTTTTTCACTTGTAATTTAATTAAATATCCCTTGCTGACGAAGTGTGTAAGCGGAAAAAAAATAATAATAATGCTTGTAGATAGGGTTTTATAAAACAATGGTGGACAGAATATTTAATACAGTAATTAATTTAAATCGCTACAAATAAAAAACTATTTTATTACAGCAAAACATAATTACGAAATAAATAAAAAGTAATAAATAGCCCCACTTACCCAACATGAATAAACTTACCTTCCGACTGATTTTACTTTCTCACTATACTATAGTATAGACAAAGTATAGTGATCGCAAAAAAATCGATGTTGATATTTTTGTGGAAATATCCGTTTTGGGACCCCCTGAATCCAAAAAAGTGGTTTTTACAAAATGGCTGTCTGTATGTCTGTATTCTGTATGCATGTCTGTATGTATACAAAACTAGAGCGAAAACTATTCGATCGATTTCGAACAAATTTGCACCAAACATGTCAATTAGGCCTGTATAGATGCACGAAAAAGGGTTTTGAAATTTTTTGCAAAACAAGCCCCAGAAAATCAGTTATTATTTGTTTGATAAAAAAACGGCTCTAACGATTTTGATCAAATTTGGCTTATTTGTAGCCCTTAATGTACCCTACCGTATGCTGAAAACCGTATCTTTATAAAAATTCTCGTTTAGCTAATAATAATAACTATTTTGGGGTTCTTTTGCCAAAAAGGGGGGTTGTTTTTCAAAAATTTTCAAAGCCCTTTTTCGTGCATCTATACAGGCCTAATAGACGTGTATTGCGCAAATTTGTTCGAAATCAATCAAATAATTTCCTCTCTAGCTAATAATAATAATATTTATTAGTCAATGTCCTACTTTAATATCACCTCTCCTACCCCACCTACAATTATGAAGTCACAGTGAATCTGTTTAATAATTTAAATATGTTTGTTAGAAAGTATGTGCCAGTTCCTGGTACCGTTTATTTTTGTTCATTTAAATAAAGTATTGCCATAAAATATCGCTTTATATCGCCGTCGCTGGGCTGTAGGGCATTCGCGCAGTAAATTGTTATCGTAATAAAACATAAATGTAGGCCATATCTCTTTCACATCATAAATTTTCATGCATATTTTACAATTTAGCCATAAAAAAAAAATACAAAACGTCAAATTTATGAATAACTTACTTGTTATTGTACAGGGCGGGTGAAAAGTCTGAGAACGGCTTAATATTTCGTATATAAGGACAATTTGAAGCTAGATGTGATTGAGGAACCAACTCTATGTAAAAATACTATTTTATTAAAATGTCAAAAATTTATTCCGCCATCTCTTGGATTCGCCATTTTAAATGTAACTATTTTTTAAATAGGAAAGTGGTCATGCGATACATCATTTCAATGCAGAATTTTAAGACAAAATCAAAGGGGAAAACAAAACATCCATATGTCAAACTGTTCGGAAGATATATCCATTTATTTACATTGAATCATATAATTTAAATATGATTAATAATCATATCATTATTATTATTATTATTTTGTTCATTGCTGTAAATATTGTTGTACATTAAATTATAGTCTGTCCGCTCGGTCGTGATACCTGACTTCTCGGAACTCAACGCCCCCTCCACTAGTTTGCCCTCCATTGAGTTCCGAGAAGTCAGGTATCACGGCCGAGCGGACAGACTATAATACCTTAGATTTGATTGTTCGATAACGTTAAATTTTATTCAACAAAAAAATTTGATAGATAACACGTTTAATGTACTTTATTTAATTGTTACACTAAATTCTCCGTTCTCGGACTTTTCACACACCCTGTATATCGAGGCGTCATTCTTTATAGGTCACGCCAGTGATGTTAGTAGATGAAACATTTATTGTTTGCTTACTATTTTAGTATATCTTTAACGGTTTAACCATGATAATCTATTAACGGGGGTATTTTAAAACTTCGAAATTGTTTAATCATTGCTCAGTACCAATTTGAAAAAAGCACGTCTAAGAACCATGCTAATGTTAACCACGTGGCATTGCTTTACACATTAGCGAAGGTTTAATCAACATTGGACGAACAGTTTCCAAGTTAAACCGTTATGAAAACGCACAAATTAATCTTTGTTGTATTATAGTATGTATTACCTCCTTAACAATATCATTTACGGAACTAAAACTGTAACAATTTGTAAAAGTTCCAACTATAATGAAACCAAACGATGCTACAAAATCCAACGTTTCTCGTTCAACCATTATCCATACACGATTTATGACAGTCATAAAACACAAAAACGGGTCATACATTCGACTCGTGCTTGAGTTATTAATACAGACCTCCAATAAAGCTAACGCATATGGGCGGAGATTACTAGTACTGATTGCGCATGTGCGAACCGGTATCAGCGTTTGAAATTTAATTTAATACCTATTTTATCCTTGTTAGTGGTCTGTAAAACTGTGTATCCGTTTGTACGTTTGAAATGGTAATGGTTAAAATCACGGCTTAGCAGTTAGAAACAATACGTCATTATAATTTAATCAACTACAGTAGTATCGCGTTTATTTGTTAGTTTCGTAAACAAAACGTTTTAGTTGTGAATGTTCTTGTTATAAGGTTTCAAACTCTCTTATCCGAAAAACATACAGCATTAAAACCACTACGGCATAATTTATAAAATTCACCTAATTGTTAACTTGAATATTATTTTAGGGGGTTTTAAAAACTTTCGTTACCAATGCTAACACCTTTACCTGGCGCCATACGAGCTCAAACATCGAGTCCGCCTTACCAGCCCTGACACTAGTGAAAATCTTTAATAACCTTACCTTCATTAGATAAAAATAGGTATTTTAAAGTTTTGCAATTTTTTACATAATGTGCAATCTATATAAAATTTGGTATGTAGCTTCCTCTAGGGCCTAGGTGCTCACTAAGAATTTAGGGGGTATGGACGATCAAAGTTATTAAATCACGATTTATTCAAAACTACCGAACGGATTGGAATGAAATTTGGTATGTAGCTTCCTCTAGGACCATAAGTGCTTACTAAGAGAGGATTTGAAAAAATTCGAAATTTTAGGGGGGTTTGGGGGGATCAAAGTTATTAAATCACGATTTCTTCAAAACTACAGAACGGATTGGAATGAAATTTTGTATGTAGCTTCCTCTAAGGCCATAAGTGCTTACTAAGAAAGAGTTTGAAAAAATTCGAAATTTTAAGGGGTTTGGGGGATAAAAATTACTAAATCACGATTTCTCCAAAATTACCGAACAGATTGGAATGAAATTTGGTATGTGGCTTCCTCTAGGGCCATAGGTGCTCATTAAGAAAGGGTATGGAAAATTTCGAAATTTTAGGAGGGGTTTGTGGGGATCAAAGTTACTAAAATCATAATTACAGATCTTTTATTATTATGACAATAGTGTTTTTATTATTTAAGATCTATATATATAAAAGCCAAATACCACTCACTGACTGAACACTTCAAAAGAATACAATTACGTTAAAATACTGAAAACACCAACCACCACGGGCAACGCCGTACAGGTCAGCTAGTAATTTATATATATATATATATATATATATATATATATATATATATACTAGCTGTGTAACCGCAATGATTCGCTATTGCTTGATTTAATTTTAATGGTTTATCCCATTTCATCCCATTGACTTAAGTAATCAAATTGCAAAATGATTTTTATGCCACTTAAGAATATACTAAACAAATTTTGATTTATAGTTTGTAAACCTTTTAATCAAGGTTTTTACCTACCTTGCTTTTACCTAATCTAGAAAAAACTGGTAGTTGTGAAGAATTGTAAAAAAACTGATTCTAATAATTAGCCCAATTTGTGTTTTGGTTCATTGTAGGCCTAACCTAAAATTATGTTCAGTTTTTGATCCAAATCAGCTGTTTTATAAATAATAGGTATGTAACAACCAATGCTTGTATTGAATTGAAATATAGTAAAACATTTTTCGTCGATTTTTGTTTGTGTTTGTTTTTAGTTTGTCAATGTAACCTCAAAAAGCTTATACTCTTCAAATTTGCTAAGTAATGTTGCTACGGTAATGAATGTAAACAAACATAATGTGTTGCTATGCTTTTTATACGAACAGCTGTTTTTGTGCCCCTGATAAAATCAAAAGAAATCTTTCCCATAAGATTAACATTGAAACTTTGAAATCCAGTGGGGCACAGCCCTAATGTCCTAGGACTTCGGTAAATGGACTAAAACCATTTACTATGCAAAATTTCAAAGCAATCGGATGGACGGTTTGTAACGCATAAAGGACAAACAGAAGACAGACAGACAGACATACATTGGATTTTATATATATATATATATATATAGATTAGTCATCTTTTGAGGTACATTTTAAAAATTGGTATATCACAAAAAGTTAATGTTCAATTTTAACGATTTTTGTGCCAATATGTAGTTCAAGATTGCCCCTAAGAGTTAGTGTATGTTCATAGTTGTAAGTATACAGGTACTTATAAAAAAACCTTCATTTTGCCGTTTAAGAAAAAATACAATATATACGAATACATATTTTTGCCAGTCAATATGTGACAAATCTAGCGAAAATACATGACATTTTAGATACTTGTCTTGAAATGATCCACAAAAAAAAATTATTATTCCAGGTGTTATTACATCACCGTATCTGAAAACAAGACAATTCTCAACTTGCGGGAAATGGAGGTCAAAGTTTTACAATAAAACAAACTCTTTATTTTTAGCAAAGCACATTATTTCAACCTACTTCACTTTCATTTACGCATTGTACATACAGAAAATATCTATGTTTAGTAAAATGTAATTGATATAAATTATTTAAATGATTTATGAAATATGTACTGCCTGTAAAATATCTACACCACTGCAGTGCTACATTTTCCTACCATATTTTAAAAATTTACCACGAGCATAAGTTAGGCCTTCTCGTTCTTTTCTCTTTTCTTCTTCTTCTTCTAGTATAGCTGCTTCCTTTTTCTTTCGGTAATTTTTTAGTTTTACTTCTTTTCTTTTCGGTGCTCAACCGTGAAGCGTCAAATTTCTAGACAATTTTTCTAGTGCTACTTCCGAGACTGCAGGAAAGGGAACAGTCATGCTGAGTTTCACTTATTGTTTTCATATAACCAGTGTTATACTGGCAAATTCCCTCACTTGTACAGACACATTCATAAATAAAATAAGGACTAAGGTAACAGAATGCTAAGAAAATCTGAGATATTAAATAATGTCTTACAAAACAATGTAATTATATATAAGACTAATATATATGTATATTTACTTGTTTACATACATAAGAGTCTAAAGGACAAAAGTAACACATAAACAAAATTTGCTTAAAATTATATTTTTTGACCGTTTTCAGGGCTGAATCCCCTTAAGGGTCTGCTGTAGTGGCTGCCATCTTGGATTTTTATCCCATAAGAGTAATGTTAAATTTCAAGCCATTGATTTTGTTTATTTTTTATCATAAAATTGTTTGCAAGGTCTCATTTTAAACACAATCACAATACGCATCCGTTTTGCATTTTAGATTTTTTTATATGCTTCACATATCTTATGTAATTGACATTTTGTAAGTACAAAGTTTGAATTTTTTCCTAAAACAATAAAAAATTAATAATGAAAAGCAATTTCCAAGCCGGAACCGAAATTTTATAAAGAATTTTCAGTATTTCTTTTCAGCACTCAATTACAAAAGATGGATTTATAAAATGGTTTAAAATGAGGCAGTGTCAAAGCGCTCAGCTGCAAGAAATTGCACTGTTTAGATACGGCTATAGAGAGAAGCGTTTGCGTTTCCGGTTGCTTTCTCGTTTACTGGAGCGGGCCCTTAAACTATTTGATAAAGTACTTTTTTAATACAATGGCGTAGGAAAAATGCCACCTCCTTCACTTTTTGTTGTTGTACTTCATTGAATCTCACCAACTTTATCTAACCTAATAAATAATACTTATTTCACCAAACGCATCTAACCTTCCCCTCGCCATTTCAATACGCGACAGTATCATCACTCTGTCACGGAAATTAAATATCTTGCTTGGTTATAAGTAATATTGCAGTTCTTATAAGATCATTGAAAAGGAATTTCACTAAGGTTTATTTTAATTAGTTTTCGATTTTGTTAGCACAATCTTGATGGAAATAATTTAAATGACTTTATCGTTATTCGTTCCTCCCCCTATACTCTTCTGCCCCTTTGAAAGGAAACCAATTTAGAAAATGTCACTCTGGAGTACTTATTACATCAGAAGGTGTAAAATGTATGGGAGAAATTCTTTAAACAATATTTAAAAACCAAAATAAATATCTGCCATGAACTTGAAATTTACTAAATAAAATAATTCGACAACGCAGTTGGACCGCTGACGTGAGTTGAGCAAATTTCCAAAATTAAGTTTATAGGCCTATGTTTTAGGGTTTCAACCAACAATTTGGGAAATAGGTCTACTCACGAAGGCGTTGAACAGCTGTCTGTGTGTACGCAATATATTAGTAGAATTTGTTTGCGCCTAGTGGCCTCGCGAGTTTGCACACTTGGCTTCGAACCGGGTACTTATTTTATGGTATTTTACGTTTTCATCGACTTTGGGAGAACCAAGCGAGCTATAAGGTCGCGTAAAAAACGAAATGTGCAGAATAACATCCTGCATTTAAATTTTTGAAAAACACTTCAAAAAGATTTAATTCTCGTAATAAAAATCTAAAAAAATCGTTACTTCCGGTCAAAAAACGTACTTCCGGTTGTTTAATTTCTTTGGCTAACGAACTCGTCCGAGCGACATAGACAACCAACATGTGTACCAAATTTGAACCAAATCGGACTTAAAATTCGGCCGCTAGAGTGCGAACACATATATACATATAGTATATATATATGATTTTTAATGACACCCCAAAACGTGTTCTGGGGACCATAATCGGTGCTTATTTGCTACTCCCGACCTTGGGTCTTACCATAAGGGCCACTGCAATAGCTCATTTTTCCTATGGAAATTCGTTAATGATAACTGTAAATTACGTGTGTGTTGCTATTTCTAAAACATAAAAATTTCTCATTAAATTAAATTTTCGTTTAAATATTGTGGTACGTAGTAAGGGATGGTCCGATTTTTCTGTTACAATATTTTTATTTGAAATTTGTACGATAACATAAATAAAATATATAATTTCTCGAAAACTTTATTCTAACTATTCGTTTTACATGAACGGTCATTCACAATTCGCAGTAAAAAGGATCAAACGTAAACTCACTAAAAACCAAATTTTAAAATGTTTGGGGGCAGTAAAATGCAAGCTTTTATTAAGATTATATCGTTAGTTCTATGGATACCCTATTCACATGGTTTAAATGGTTTATTATAAAGATATCTCAAAGATAACATTATTATTTATAATATATTACTTATTTATTGTCAACTGTGGTCTCCAACAACAATGAATACAACACTATCAGTTAACTCTCGGGATTATTGCGATAGATGTGGCAACAATGTAGGTCAGCTTTCTTCATTAATGTTGATAGATCTGGCAACACGGTCAGTTAGCTTTTATGATTATTGTTGCTATCGTAAAAAAACACAGATGGTTTAAAAATACAAGCAGGATTAAACCATATTCTATGTTTATGGTAATTCGAAGAAACTGCAAATAAAACTAAATTGGTAGTATGGGGTCGCCCCAAGCGAAGGTTTAATCTGAAATATTTTATCAACATAATTTTCTGTTAGTCCTATACTGAACCAACACACGTTTCCTTAATACATCTACATTCATTACCATAGCAACCAAGTTGGCATATTTAGACATTTTAAAGTTATAAACAATCATTTTGCCACTTCAGTACACACATTTTCAACCTGGAATTTCGATAGAGTATAAATAAATCCCAAATTTTGAATAAAAGTAAATTTGCATGTTCAGGTTTGAATTGCAACATTTAAGGGCTTTTTTTTGTAAATTTTTGCCAACTAAAACACATTGTAAACAATGAACAGTATACACACAGTAAACTTTCCACGTAGCCAATTTAACTTTACTTATACACATAACACTAATCTTACAATAATCAAAATTACAGTCAAGATAGTAAAAAAACTTTACGCAGATTCGATATTATTCAATGTACAATATGTAGATTCGATATTATAGACCCTATTATTACGTATTGCGAGAACTGACTGCTACATACCTATAGCTCTACTGTTATACGTATACATACTGTTAACATTAGCATGTAGGCAACACGAACTCATTGCCTCCCAAAAACCGCCCAACGTACCTAAAGAAGTTTTCACTTCCAAAATCTAAAGAAAATATTGTGACAACTAATAAAGCTATACCCTGTACAGAAGCTTGCAAAAGACCAGGCTGTATTCAACTGATATATGCTCGGCGAGATAAAAACTTTTTTTACCTTAATTGTCTTGGTCTGGACAACTTCTAGTACATGAACTTCTCTAGTAGGCCTACATTTTTGTGGCTTTATTGTTGTAAACCATATTAGTAATGTTAATTCAACTAAGAAAGTTTATAATGCTAATACAGCTCAAAGTTGGCCAAATGTAATCAAATTTGGTATCAAAATTATCAGAAAAGTATCATGAAACGAAATATGATCAAGTTTTTTCATTTTTACTTAAGACATACAGAATTGAAATTTTATACTAGAGTGTCCTACAGGTTCACTCAGGCGGCATTAATAAGGGTCAGTTTTATGACGGTAGAGACCGACCCTGATTACCCACCCTCCTTGCCTCAACTTAACCTGAGACGGGCTATAGAATTACTGTAATTATGTATGTTATTCTGATCGTGTTAGTTGAAATAAAATTTCAATAATCATTTATAAGTTGTCAAGTTTATGATTTTGTAACCTACTGACCGTAGACCCGCTTAAAGTTGTCGCAATTGTACCATTTTTGGACTCATCTTGCGTAAACATTATGTAAAGTTAACAGTTAGAAAAATGTGATTTTGTAGCATTAGGGCTAGTTGATGATTCATAGAAGAACCACTAAGCAGGTAGGCCGTGTGAGTGTATCTTCGCATGGGGAATCGAAGGTATATTTTACTACGATTTTATGGTTCAGAGCACACTGCTGTTTAAAAAAACTATAGGACCATGAACCGGAAAATTTTACACAAGTCGCACCATGCTAACACATGTTAGTCGTTTCTTCGAATTCTATCTAAAACGAAACTACAAACTAGTCCCCTTTATAATATATTAAAATATAGATATCAAATTTGTGTTTGTTTCACTTTCTCTTACACACAAGCACCCACTTCTCTCTCTCTCTCTCTCTCTCTCTTGACACAATCTGGGACCGGTTTTACAAAGGACACGCAGTATTACTTCCGACGTACACAACTTTCCGTGTATCTGAAATACATGCAGACAATGGACTAGTATTACACAGTTGTATATGTTTGTTACGAGATGATTGCAGACAATAGAGTAGTGCACAGGTTTGTATAACGTCAGCAGTTGATGTATTGTGACAAGCGATTCCATGCCGTATGTCATTGTTCTCTGGGCAGATAGCGACTAATTTGGCATGACTCTTGTACTGTTTACAGGGCACCCATGTCTCAACATTTGCTATTAGTAAATTAAAATATAAACTTAGCTAAAAACTGTTTACAAATATATTATAAGACTAGGGGAAACCCCTGCGTGCTCCGCACGCCAACAAACAACAGAAACCTTCTAAAAACAAATGTTATGTTTTATTTATAATAAAGTTATATGATTAATAATAATAACCTCAACATTAGGATAATAAATAATGATAAATATTCAAATCAAATTATTTCTTATATTTCATAACAGCAGTTATAATAATGGTTAAAAGAACCAGCAAGGCTTAGGTCGACACTTTAAACCCCTAACCTAAAATCTAGAAATACAAAAATAATTGCTTCAAATTTTGAAATCAGCTGTTAATTGAAATATTGGAACAGACAGCTATATTATTATCTGTTCTTTAGTGTTCTTTCATTCAATTTATTGTTATGATAATAAATGTAAATACATGTGTTGGTTTATCATTTTAGGCCTAACCTAAGAATTTTTTCCGACTAAATTTACAAATATTGAAATAAAAAAAAGGGTTTTATCGAAATGAATTATAGCCTATGTTACTCAGGTAAAGTGTAGCTTTTTATCAGCAAAACTATTTTTTCAATCGGTTCAGTAGTGCCAGAGATTAGCCCCTACATACAAACAAACTAACTTTACCTCTTTATGATATTAGTCTAAATGTATGAAGAGTTAATATGACAGCCATACATCCTTCCAAAAATCACACTTATAAGGATTCTCTATGTGAGTGTCAACGTGTATCTTTTATAGGTTAATAAGTAGCAGATTTTATTTAAAAATATAATTTACTTTAACTGTCATATTATTTTACAGAACAGCTGTTTTATGTTTTTAATTTATTTATTTAATACCAAATGTTTTAATGTAAACTGCAGAACAGCTGTTGTATGTTTTTAATTTATTTATTTAATACCAAATGTTTTAATGTAAACTGCAGAACAGCTGTTGTATGTTTTTAAATTCCCATGTATTTCTTATGGGGATTTTTCGTTTTTCGGGGATATCAAAAACCCCTTAGTTTTTCAATTTAGAAAAAACTTATATTTTTCCCTCGTTCCTTGAATCGATACCTTTAATTTGACACCTCTCCCATCATCCTCTGATTTACCAAATTCCCACAATTTTGAATCTAAAATCTTGCTTACAGAATTATATATAAGGATATTACTAAAACTTACAAGTGCTCCCATCGATAATCACTTAAGCAATTTTTATGTATAAAGAATAAGACGTGAAAATAAAAAATGTTAAATTACACGTTTGAATGTGTCAAACTTTGAAACGTCGAGATATGACATTGTACATCAAAAGAAAATAATTAAAAGTTTATAAACGAGTGAAATAAAATTATGTTGATAGTATCAATACACAATTAGTATTGTTTTTTTTTTATTTTAAGAATAAAAGCATTATTATCACCAAAACATCTTCTTTTTAACAACACTACACAAATACCCGTGTTCTTCCCACGGATTTGAACCTGGTAACTCAAGCTTTGTAGTCAGATTCACAAAAGGATTAGCTAAAGGGTAGCGCACATAGGTCCAAGGAAGCTCGAGGTTCCTGATTCGAATCAGGGTGAATTCTATGGGCGTTTGTCTATTTAAAAAAAGTTGATTTTTGGCGATGGTAGACCATGGGAGGTTTTCCTCTTAAACACAAACACACAAAAACAATAAATTCTAAAAATAAATCTAATTCATTTATAGAAATATTTTACAAAGAATTGGCAACAGTTTTAAAACTACATTACAAATGAAAAAAACATGGACCAAGACCGGGATTCGAACCCAGGACATTTACCATTCCGTGGTAACGCTCTGCCAACTGAGCACCCTGATCACTCCAGATAATGATCGATGCTATCTCTCTTGTACGGTTTACTGAATTTTGTTTTAACGAATAGACCGAATACCTCGTATTTTTTTAACGAATAGACCTCGTATGTAACGACATTTAAAACAACCTTAATTCTATTTGCAGCCTGCAGTGGAGTTATTTATTGTTATTTTTAATTTGTAATAATTTTTCTGCTTAAACACTTCCCCAGCAAGGGTTAACTTTTACAAAATTTTTAAAACGTTTACATGTACACGTGTTATTTGCAATGCGGGAAAAGGTGTACAGTCTTTAAGTAAAGTTTTGTATATAGATATGTACTAACCCAAAGATTCAGTTTAGCTAGGCTATTGACTTCTAAAAAATCGTCTATTAACTTAAAGTATACAGTGGAACTTCTATAATCCAAACTAATTGAACCCGCTGTTGATTCAGATTAGCAAACATAGTGCAGGCCTACACAAGTGCCTAGCAACACAATAATACTGAATAAAATATTATGTCCGTCTATGTGACTTTTATTATAAAGTACTTTACTTACTCGATCCGTGACGCGTTTCGTAACTAGTTCCATCATCAGATATCCCCCTGCTGAAATCGTCATAACATTAAAATAAACGATTTAAAGAAACATAACACATACTTATACACGCGCACATTAACGCAAAACACAAGTACACAAAAAATGTACTTCCGCGTGTGCACACCATCGACCACGTTTGACTACTAATATTACTGTTTCCCCTTCCTGACGTATTGCGCTTGCTGTTTGTCTTACTTATCTAGGATTCTTGCGAAGTCATACATTAGATTAAATTTAAAATTTATTTAGTCGTTTAGAACATGCTCCGGATTCATTGATTGTGCCCTGTATATCTCGTATTCTTCTAGTGCGTCCATTAGCTTGCTTTTCTTACACATAATATTTTATTCATTATAATGAGTGACTTGGATACAAGACCATAATGAGTTTTACAATAATATCAATTGATTATATTCAAATGTCGTCTAGAAATAATAATAGGTATACAGTATGAAGTACGTTAGCCTACACTAAATGAAAAATGTCATCTTTTATTCAATACATTTGAAAATACAAAAATACTTTACATTATGGAGGCTTTCGAGTGAATTAATATTGGAACGAAATTCCTTAACACGGGTTGCAGTAGGAGATAACAATTATAAAATGTAATGCGTAATGAAATAAACGGTATCAGGAAACTGACACATACTTTCTCCCTCATTATAGAAACTTAATAAAAAAATACTATTACCAATTTATTGAGATTTTTTTATTTTTAACAGTCATTTTCCCATAAAAATCCATAAAATAATGGAAAAATCAACTTTTCTCAAAAACGGCTCGAACGATTTTGATTAAAATTTTACAGCTTATAGTACTTTAGGTCCCTAATAAACTATAAAATTTTAATCAAAATCGTTAGAGCCGTTTTTGAAAAAAGTTAATTTTTCCGATATTTTATGGGTTTTTATGGGAAAATTACCCTTAAAAATAAAAAATTCACAAAAATGAAAAAAAAACGCCTGGAGATACCGTGGATTAGTACCTCCATACCAAATTTCATCAAAATCGGACGACTGGTTTAGGCTCTAGGTCTGATAACATCCACACAGACACACAGACACACAGACACACAGACACACAGACACACATACAGACACACACACAGACATCACTCCGAAAACCACTTTTTTATGTTCAGGGGGACCCAAAACGGATATTTCCACCAAAAACTCAAACTCGAAAATTTTGACGAATACAATACTTTCTCCATATACTATGGTATAGGGGGAGAAAGTAAAAAGTGATATTAATTGGTTGCTATGGCAATGACAAATAAAAAATAGGCGTAACAAAAAAGCGTTATCAAATTGGTTGCTATGGCAATGAATGTAAATACATTCAAGAAACATGTGTTTTGGTTCATCAATTTAAATTAGGAGACGATCATTCCGCCCGGCGTAGTTCAGCAAATATTATCGTCAAGCGCTGAAATACATTCAATAAACATAAAATGTTGGTTCATCAGACTAGGCCTAACCTAAAATTATTGTATATATTTAATTTATTTTACTTGCCTTAACGGCAAAATACATACAATAATTTTAGTTTATGCCTAGAAAGCAATTTAAGTCTAGACCTAACCTAAAATTATTGAATGTTTGTTGCCGTTAAGTCAGGTAAAATAAATTAAACATCCCCTATACACAATAATTGTAGGATAGGCCTAGACGGATGAATTAACATTTTATGTTTATTGAATGTATTTACAATGAATGGACATTTAACTGTGTTTACCATCTTAGCTTTGATGTTATAATTAATTCTACACCTTTATTATAGTAACATTAAACGTATGGAAAACAGTAAATAATTGTATAAAAAACAATCTAATAATAAATATTAATTGAAAGATTATAATTATGTGTGTATTTTGCTGTTAAGGCTGGTAAAAGAATTGAAGAAAAAGCGTAATGAAAGTCGTTCCTGACGAGGGTCCCACGCCCGCACACATTGACTTTTTATGCACTATGGGTTATCTGACATTTGAGTCACTAAGAGTCAGATTGTCAAGTTCCACTATAACACTAATAGAGACACAAGTTACTGCGAAATGTACATCTGTTTTAATTTCTCAAATTGTAGGAACTTACAAAATTCCTGCGTACATTTTCGACTAAACTTTACAGTAAATGTTAAGAAATAAATTTATTTGAGCTTATACGACTGAAAGGCGGTAAGTGGAGTGACACATGAAAAATCCAACGCCAACAGTAGTATCTGAATCCAGCCG
Organism: Philaenus spumarius; assembly: GCA_018207615.1. Classification (NCBI taxonomy): domain Eukaryota; kingdom Metazoa; phylum Arthropoda; class Insecta; order Hemiptera; family Aphrophoridae; genus Philaenus; species Philaenus spumarius. The sequence continues at coordinate 120,251 of JAGFPH010000252.1, read as the reverse complement.
AAATGAAACCTAATCAAGCGCGCTACGCTTCTAAAAATAACACAAGTAAATAACATTGAAAATGGTAATCAACGAGTCTTAATTAAATTACATAAAACTTGACTTTCCATTTAAAACTAGACGCCTTTATATTAATAAAGGGCACGAAGGTGCTGCGAGAGGAGTGGTAATTTAATGAATAATTCATCGATTCCGGGAAATTTTATTGCCGATATAAATTTCAGGCAACACGTTGCCTCGAAGCTAAACATTTCATTATCAGCCCTCTGTTATTGAAAACTCGTTTTGATACGGAGTTAAATCGCAAAGCGTGAGGGACGCGGGTGTTTAATTAGTGGTGTATAATGCGTTTGGCATTTTTACTTGAGCACAAATGTGTCATATCTATTTTGAAAGTACAAAGCAAATATTCGTTTTAACGTGGAAGAATTTTAACCAATAAATAGTACAGTTTACGTTCTTCCAAAGGAATGTATTCGTCTTTGCAGTTTTCGGAGGAACGCACAAACGCAGAACGATACATATGTTTACCAACGAGTATATCGAAAAATATTAGTATTGGTGCTACTGTACTGTTTGAATAATTTTAACAACGTTTAAAGTCACAGATTTACTTTCACGTAGTACGCGCCAACGATACAGACGGCGCCACCGATGTCAGCGATCTGGGATAGACGCAAGCATTGCAGTGCAGTATATGTCTGTGTGAGTTCTTGTATGTTCATTATGTCTGTGGAAGAAATTATTTCAAAGGAGCAGAAGTACCCATCATGTAATCGATTGATTCAATTGTCATTCTCGTGTAATTACGAAATAATTCCGAATACTGCTGCAATCGTCTGTTAAGGTGATGAACCCCATATACTGCCTTTCTTATGAAATGAATATCGAAAGCCCTCTGAATATTATTATGTTAGTTCTCATTTTAAAGTACAGTTTTTATGTTTTTATATCGGAAACTAGCTGCCCGATCCAGCTTTGCTCGGATAGGCAAATCAAAGTTAAATCAATAAATATATTACACTATGCATTTCTTATGGGGATTTTTAGTAACTTCGACCGCCCGAACCCCCCTAAAATTTCGAATTTTTTTAAAACCATTCTTAGCTAGCACCTAGAGGAAGCTACATACCAAAAATTTCATTCCAATCAGTTCGGTGGTTTTTTTTTAATAATTTTGACCCGACTTCCAAACACCCCTAAAATTTCGAATTTTTTTAAAACTTTCTTAGCAAGCACTTAAGGTCCTAGAGGAAGCTACATACCAAATTTCATTCCAATCCGTTTGGTGGTTTTTGAGATTTCGTGATGAGTCAGTGAGTGGTATTTAGATTATATTAAATAGATTGGAGGCCATCTTTTGAATTTTTTATGGAACACCCCATATTTTACGATGATTTTAGATTTTACTGAATTCTGGATTCTGAATCAGCTGATATTTGCTTTCGATAAACAACAATTTGCAACAATGAGAACGAACACCTGATATTGAACATCTGTTATCAACTTAATTTTTAATGTGTGACCAATTTGTACTTTTTTCACTTATTTCCTCTGTATTATGGGTTTAAAAAACGTACAAAAAACCATATTTGTTGTATTTTAAAAAGTAATTTGTTTGTCTAAACAGTGCTTTAGTAGTGATGAGAGCGTTTTTATTGGTTCAAAACGTTTCCATACAAAAATATCTTGCACTCAGATAGTGTTCTTAAAACGTTATACCCCACTAACTTTTAAACGGTTAGTCGTATGAAAAAAACACTCGGAACAAAAATGGCTTAAACTAACTTTTAAAATCCAAAATCATCCTAAAATATACGGTGTTCCTTAAGAAATTCAAAAGTTGGCCTCCAATTTCCAATACAAAAACATAGAAAAATATTTTAACTGCAATTTCTTTAATTTCTCAAAAAGCAAGGAAATGTTCCCCATTTACAGTTCCCCATTTATACTTTACAAGATACCAATGGTGGCCCATTTAAACAAGACACCCTGCATACAAACCAAGTTAACCAAGACAACACAAGTCTAAAGTTATGTTCGTGTACTCTTTATTCACTACAGAACGAGATTTGTTCAATAAACTTACTTTTGTGAAATATCAAGTGGCCTACATAAACTACAGCAAAACTCCAAATAATTAATACCCTTACCAATAAAATATAGCCTACAAGACGTGTTTAGTAACAAAAAAAATTTATAAATAATTGAAAAATGTTGCAACTAAACAGTATTACACTAGCTGGTATCGTTTAGTTATAAAACTAACTGACATAGATTTAACTAAAAGCGTTCATCTCTATCGCAGTTCCCGCAGTTTGGCAAAGTGCTTATCCGAGCTATTAGGTTAAAACTTGTCTCACGTGCTACTGTTATCTGGAACAGTGTTAAGCATTATTTTTAATGTTAAATGTTACATGCAAATAACGCGTCACGTGACTGTAGTACCTCCGCCAAATTGGATCCAACTGCCAGTAAGATTAATGGTTAACCCAAATAATTTGATGTAATTCTGTAGTCGTTTAAAGGAATGTGTGTTTATTAAGAAAGAAAATATAACATCTTTAAAAAGTGACTACCACTTTTTGATTTGTAAAACAAAGAATAAAATCTGTAATTTATAACAAAGATGAAAAACGTGTGGGTATTTAATTCAGAAAATAGTTATTCGATTATGGTAAAACTTTCACTGATGTATTAAGGGTCTGCTCCAGTAAAATAGAAAGCGACCGTCAATTACAGCGCTACACCCTAAACGGTGCATTTTCTTGCAGCTGAGCGCTTAGACATTGCCTCGTTTAAAACCATTTTATAAATCCATCTTTTATAATTGAGTGCTAAAAAAAACTGAATACTTTTTATAAAATTGTGGATCCGGATTGTGATTCACTTTTAGCTATACATGTTTTATTGTGTAAGGGAAAATTTTCTAACTTTTTACTTAAAAAATGTCAATTATGCGACAAATGAACGGGATTTAAAAAAATGTGAAACTGATGCGTATTGTGACTGTAGTTAAAATAAGAACTTGCAAACATTGATATGATAAAAAATAAACGAAATAAATGTTTTTAAATTTAACATTGCTCTTACGGGATAACATTCCAAGATGGAAGCCACTACAGCAGACCTTTAAGCATTGTCGCCCGTACAAAATTTTCTATTTTCCATCTTGCTTTTTGAAATTCAGATTGAGTAGTGATTGGAAAAAATTTATTGCCGCATCATGGGATGTAAACTCTACCAGTTTGAATATCACTTTTTGAAATTTTAACATTGTACCCTTCGGATTAACAGAAATTTATAAATAAATTTATTTTACCTTTTTTCAGTACACCACACTCATCCACTGTTGGTTTTTCAAGATTACTGCAGTTTCGGACTGCGTGAGCCCATCATTAGATAATTGACCGAGCGTAAGCGAGGTACCGTGGGAAGTGTTGGTACATGGGTTGAGATCATTATCACGACGTTTTAACATCGTTTTTTTCCATTATTTCTAATATTGTTAATAAGTTAACTTATGATACACTGTTAAGTTTGAGTTATTTAAGTATGTAAATATTTAATTGTATGTTGTCCCTCTATAACGCGATATTTTTAGCTATCTTACGCATTATTAACCTAAATAAAACACAATGCCTCTAAAAGAAAATCTTTAGCAGTTAAAGCTCAAGAAAAGAAATAAAAACGAGAACTAGAAATCCCGGAATCGCGGGAATTGTAAATAATGTTTCACTGGCTAAACCTTGTGCTTACTTCCTTACTGGCACACTATTTTTAACCTAAGCTCAAAACCACATTTGTTATTTCAACGAGCGAGGTCTACTAGTCACAGAACTACCAGTATAAGGTTTTTGGTAAAAAATGTAGAAATCGTTCCATACGGAGCTCGTTATGTTTAAAAACAATGGTGAATACAGTTCAAATGTACACATACACAGCAAAATACGATTACACAAATACATATAAACACTTTATTGTTCATTTTTTTGATGTCCATCCACTAAATAATAGGCCTAAAATATAGTAATAAACATATCTACTGTATTACCTTTTTTATTCCGTCATGTGGCTTTCTTCTTCGTCTTATTAAATAGGCGCGTTTCGAAGTCGAAACTTCATCATCAGTATATCATCACTCGATAGAGCTTGCCTGCCATATGATTAACACTCAAATAAAAACACAACACATTACACATACACAAGTTTACACGTATACATTTACACGAATGTCTGTCAAGTGCCCATCATTGTATGAAACCGCCGTGAGATACGATTAGATGATTTTGTACTCTACTGAACTTGTTCTTAACACAAATGCCAGGTACTACGCGGACCACGAAACGATGTGTACTTGACAGACATTCGTGTAAATGTATACGTGTAAACTTGTGTACGTGTAATGTTTTGTGTTTTTATTTATATGACAAGCTCTATTGAGTGATGATATACTGATGATGAAGTTTCGACTTCGAAACACGTCTATTTAATAAGACGAAGAAGAAAGCCACATGACGGAATAAAAAAGGTAATAGTTATATGTATTACTACATATTACATATAAACACGTTTACAAAGTTATAAAACACACGATATCGGTTACATGTCGGTCGGTGCGCGCTCTTCAACGAACCGTCGCGTGTTTTATAACCTTCAAGAGCAAACTCCTTTCACAGATAAGTGGAAAACTAAACAATCATAGTAGGAAAAGAAAGTTATGTATTATTTCATTATATAGGCCAAGAAGCACAGCGCATTGCTATAATAGGTTGTTTAAAAAAAGATTGAACTATGAAATAGCGTACAAAACTAATAATAATATAGACATAAAACTAAACACTAGTTTAGACAAAGTTTGCAAATACAACTCAGGTGTGTAAAACTAACATGTAAATCATGCAATAGTGTGTATATAGGACAAAGTGTTAATTTAAAAAATATATACACAGCAAATGGCTGCAATAAAACTGGACCAACCGGAACAATCTAATTTCGCTAAGCATGATATGCTGGATAACCTACACTCGTATGACAGCACAATGAATATCATAAAACAATGTGACAAAGGTTATAATATGAACGCTTGGGAGAGATTTCATTACCAAGTACTTTTAAAAGCCCCCCCCTTTATTTTTTTATTAATGGAAATAGACAGATTTGCTTTGGAGATTGTTAACATGAACAAAAATTGAGTTTTTTGACGTATCGTAAACGTCAACCCCTCTAAAAAAATGGGGTATTTTGGGGGTAAGTCGAAAATTTTAAATAAGAACCCCTATTGAGTGACAACTCATTTTAAAGGCCTTGATAAAAGAAGAAGATTGGCGCAAACCGGAGGTCTGTATGTTGACTCCATCCAACATAATGGCCAAACAAAGTTATACTTTTTCCCTATTTAAATAACATTGACGTGTTTAAGATGATACAGCTGTTATTTTTTACAAGGGTTTAATCCAGTAGGTCATTCAATCTAAGTTATAAAACATAGTAATTAGTATAAATTACTGGCCTTTCGATTGATACAACCTTGCAAATGCTTAGTTATTCATAACTGTGCTTGTTTGTCGACTCCTAATAGTAGAAAGTCCAGTACCTGGGAATTCCAGAGAGCTTTCCTCCTCTGTTCCCTAACTACTAACTTAGGTATAACTCTGTTTTATAACTTAGATTGAATGACCTACTGGATGAAATCCTTGTAAAAAAACATTTCAGTGGGTACCTTGTCAGTGGGCACAAAATACTGATCGGGAGCATACATATTTCGTTCAGCAAAATTACGTTTCATTTTCACAAATCATAAATTTTGTGGACAAATTTGAGAAGAATTATAAGTTTCAACACGGACGAAGCCTTCAGAAGTCTGGTAGTTTTATATAATTGTAATACAACTTTACTGTTATTTAATATAAATGTTACACACAAAGAACTATAAATGAGCTCCAACACGGTTTCTGCTTTCCGCCTTAAGCAACGAAACGACTGTTCAGTATTCTAATCACGTACATGCTTTCCCTTACACAAAATAAATACATTTACTGGATAATACTGACATCTCTCGTGGGTCTTGTTATATATATATATATATATATATATATATATATATATATATATATAT
>JAGFPH010000252.1:99037-110600 GCA_018207615.1 Philaenus spumarius | reverse complement strand
GAGGTTAGTAAACGTATTTATTGTGAGATTTTGTGTTCAGGTTTTATTTTATTTTATCTAAGTTACTTTCTCGCAAGTCAAGCTCATTAGTTATTTATAAAGGTAATTTATTAAAAATTCAAAATAATAGTATACGTTTCTTTTACATTGATTATATATTTTGTTAAGAAAGTCAATATTTAATTATGTAGTATGTATTTAAACTGTAGACATCTCCTGCAGTAGGTATAATTTTTGGTTGAAACATGGCATCCAACCATTTGCATGGTTCAAACCCAACCCTTTAGAATGTTCTACTGAAAAATTTATAAAATTAATAACGGTTATGGAAAAATTATTACGAATTAAAATACTACCCAATTTTTGCAAAGAGATTGTGGAAGTGATTTACGTTCGAAATTCGTTTCTACCTTGTGTTGATACGTTTTTTAACCACCGAAAGCCATGATTTCCATACAGTACAAATTATATTGTTTTTGAAATCGGTGTAGCAATGAATTCAAACTAAAAATACATTTTAATTACTCGGACGATTCAAACTGTGTTTTTATATTCACAACGTCACGTGCCACGTCCACCAATCAAACCACTGCCAACAAACCCAATCAAAACAACAGTCTAACCTTAATTGCGGATTGTGATACATATACTGCGGCTACAGTGACGGAATATTTATTTAGGCAACGCTCGATGGTAGCATGTGAAACAATATTATGTATGATCATTGACTATGTAAAAATGAGTAGACGTCCCAAGAGTATAGTAGTAAATGAAGCCAGGAAAAACGACGGCACAGCAAGGGCATCTATCGGGAGTAACAAGAAGCCAGTCTTAAGCGTAGCAGTAGGCCAGCGCTCCGTGGTGAAATCACGAACTATAGATGGCTTTAATAAGCGGAGACTTATTTTGAGTACTGTGCGAAAGAGAAGGAGATAGTTTCGAGGAAGAGCACACAACTTCCCCTTCCCCCTCGCACTACCACTTTGTCACTTTACCCACCGTAATGTGGCAAACAAGCCGAGCAGCTTCCTGCATAGGTTTTTCGTTTTTTCTCAACGGCTGGCAATAGGATTTTAACATAAAAGCCAAAAAGTTCCCTTTTAAATATACACATGAAATAAAATTGACATTTCATAATTTTTTATAATAATGACAACATGTTCTGTCATTTAAAACAAACAGCACTAAAATCGGCCCGGTACATCTTCAGAAATAGCTATCTATAGGATTTTAACATAAAACAAACAAAAAAACTCAAAAAGTGCCATTTTTTTAAAAACCATAAAATAATATTGACATTTCATAATTTTTTTATAATAATGACAACATTGTCTGTCATTTATAACAAACGGCGCTAAAATCTGTCCGGTAGATCTTCAGAAATAGCTATCAATAGGATTTTAACATAAAACTAAAAAAGTGCCCTTTTAAACATGCCCATGAAATAAAATTGACATTTTTTATAGTAATGACAACGTTTTCTGTCATTTAAAACAAACAGCACTAAAATCGGCCAGTAGATCTTCAGAAATAATAGGATTTTAATATAAAACCCCAAAAACTTAAAAAGTGCCCTTTTAAATATGCCAATGAAATAAAATTGACATTTCATAATTTTTTTATAATAATGACAACATTTTATGTCATTTATAACAAACAGAACTAAAATCGGCACGGTAGATCTTCAGAAATAGATATCAATAGGGTTACCAAACGTTAAAGGGTGAACGTTTCAGTAGAATTATTATATTAGTAAGATGAGTGGTAGAGTAATAAACGCAATAAACATCAAGGTAAAGGAACGATTTTGAAGTTTTTTTAAAGCTAACATCAAAAGCCAACTTCAAGTAGGCAGCTTCAGTGACAACAACAACCTTTAGTTCACTCTAATAATGAAAACCAGTACGTTTTCTGCTATGTTATGCAGATGTACAAGTTTCTGTCTTTTGCCAAATACCGGTGCTGCTCCTTACGACTCCTAGCGAGATGGTCCTGTACTACGTCTACTGATGGTCCTGGACTGCGGTACAGACCGCCCGTTAGCTCGGTTAGTCTAGTACTTATATAGTCAATGGTATGATTAAATAAAAAGTGAGGGTGTTGTAATTTGCAACGACCTCTTCAATCTTATGATCTTTCTTTACTAAGTTTATGCACTTGATCCACGTTGGCAGGAGATAAAAATAACATACGTTTGCCAGATTTGAATGAAAATATCCAAGCAAAAGAAAAAATACTACATAAGGCTTTCTGAATCCAGTAAGAACACCCACCAATGTCTTGTCTTTTTGTGAGCCCTAACCATAACCCGAGTTTTATTAATAGATAGTAACAAGATCAGTATAAAGCAACTGCTCCTTCAGTCGTCCTGAAAATAGAAAGTAATGAGTAGAAATTAATATTTTTTTCTTGCAGAAAGAGAAAGAAAGTTCGGGAGAAAAGATGGAAGAAAACGCTTAAGAAGAGATAACGAAATACATCGGGGAATGAAAATAGATATATAGAAGAGGGAGAAAGAGACGGGATACTGAAATGATAAAGATAGAGAGATAAATTACAACAGTGTCTGTCTATATTTCCTAAAGAGGAAAAAGGGGAAAGAGAAAGAAAGAAAAGAAAAAATAAGATGAGAAAGAAGGAGAATGAGGAAGAGAGGAGGAGAAATAAGAAATAAAGTAAATAAATACAATGATGGGGACAGAGAAGGAAAGAGAGAAAAAAAGAAAGAAAGACAGAGGGAAAGGGAGAGTGAGTGCGAAAGATAGTAGGATAAAGTGAAAAAGGGAATGAAAGAAAAGAAAAAAGAAGACGAGAAAGAATGAGAATGAGGAAGAGAAGAGGAAAAATAAGAAATAAAATAAATAAATACAATTACGGGGACAGAGAAGGAAAGAGAGAAAAAAAGAAAGAAAGATAGAGGGAAAGGTAGAGTGAGTGCGAAAGATAGTAGGATAAAGTGAAAAAGGGAATGAAAGAAAACAAGAGGCGAAAAGAGAAGGAAATATAGGAAGATATTTTCTTTATAAAATCCCAATCTGTTAGATTTTTATCATGGATAGCCTGGCCTAAAGGTTCGTATTGATCCCTCATTGCACCTTACGGAGCATTAACAAAAATCCAATTTCACTTCTTCGGCAGAACATTTATAGCTAATGAATTTGTTATAAAATGTTGTCCAATACCGTAAAAATATGTAATAAATATAAAACTGAAAAATATTTGGGCGACTCGAGGCGTGTGCAGTTTGTTTGGGAGAATTGTGTCGCGGAACGGTCAATCTATGTGTAGGGTGGAGGAAAGGGGCTGGCGATGTGATTGCAAAGTAAAACATGTTATTGGTTTATATTGTGTTGAAGGGAAATGGCGTATTACATGTCTCAAAACATATATTTTTACAATTAAGTAAGAAAGTGAGCTGTCTGTGGACCTTTTATTGCGTACGCTGACAAAAACACTTACATTACACAAATATTCGGAAGAGAAGTTTGCAATGAGAATAGCCTGTGAAAACTTATGTCTATTTTGGATTTCAGAGTAAACATTTGAAATTATACAAGTTTAAGTAAGTCATAATTTATTTTATACGCAGGGTAATTCATTAAAGATAACACTAGGTGGAAGAAATATTGGCAGTAGACAAATTACAAAAACGTCATATCGAGTACTTTAATCTTTAGTTTTCTTACAGTATCGTCAGTAGAATCCAATCCATACATGTGCGTAATTTTTTAATAATGTAATATTAAGAGAGTAGTTATTATTTCTAATAATATTATAAAAGTTGTTTTTCATTTAAAGCGATTCACCCCAAAAACTATTTTCCGGTTTAAATGACATGGTTAACATAAGCATTGTATTTTAAGTTTGGATCTGTCCTTGAAATTGATAAATGTATTCTTATAGAAATGTTAACTATGAAAAATATCGAACTTTAAACTCTAAACAAAATAAATTGAGAGAAATAAACTTTAAAATGTAGAGTAGAAATAAATGTTTGTACAAATAAAGTGTCACTTATCACATATATAGTGTCAGGAAGTCTATATATATTGTACAATATATTATATTATTATAAAATATATATATTGTAAAAACTTATTACGTTTTATTTCCAAAAAAACTATTGGTTTCCTGAAAAGCTTGGTAAGAATTGTTTATTGTTAACAGAGGTCCGTACTGCAGCAAGTAAGAGTATATATATATGTTTAGAATGTCTTAAATCTTTACTCCTACCGTCAGAGGAAACAGTTCAACGTTGTTTTGTTTTTTCCGTACGTCCGGCCCATTAAAAGTTGTCAGACTTTTTATAAAAGTCGAGGCAACGTTAAAACTTTGATTTATAGGAAAAGTTCCAACTTGGCGTGCGGGGTTCTCGTCTTTCAGATGAAAATCTTCAGACGAAAGAAGGTCTTGGTGATGAAATATTTAAAATAGATATTACGTTTGAATTTACCAGTAAATACATAAATGCGTTAACCAAATCGGTCTCCTTGAAACTTTAAGTTTGTTGAGAAGGAATCTCATTTTAAAACTCAAGAAAAAACGCAGAATAAGTAATCAGCTGTTTCCGTTTAGGTTAGGTTTTGAATTTTTTTTCTAAAGCGCACTTCGATTGTGGAATGTTTAATAGTATCTTAACTTAAACAATATTAGTTTTTAATTCAGGTTAGAAAAATAACGTAAATTTTAAGCTTCGTAGCTAAAAAGGAAACTTAGGAAAGCCTATAGGATCGCATTATTATAACTGTCTCAGGAACGGTTAAAGGTGTTACAGTGAAATTTAACATAGATATAAAGCATGTTCACCCACGTATAGGCCTAAACACAGATAAATGATAGTTACATTTATCTGTGGCCTAAATCAACAGAACTCGCAAAATAGTTCGTTCACTGTGTACCAAAGTTCGGTTCACCCAAAACACATTTTTCCGTGATACTACCGTGTAGGCCTATCGTTTCAAAGGATTTTATTTATAGATAAATTATTGTTACATGTAGTGTTCAAGACACTCTCCACCACCTCGCATTTCTGAATCATCTATTTTCCATAGTACATCCACAACGTTTTTAAACCGTGGTGTTAGATGTTCTTTATCCTACTTTGTAGGAAATCTAAAGTTGGTTAAAACTTTTTTTCAAAAAGTTATGAAAATCTTTTATTAATGCTGAGTTCGTAAGCCACCACTTCCATTTGTTAGTCCCCATCATTATAATAAAATGTATTTCCTCCGTGGTCATTGTTATTAGTTAGATAGTTAGTTCAGTCATGTTGGGAAAACTTTCGGAACCTTCGGCACCGAACTAAACCCCCCCTAGTCCGACTTATTTATAATGACAACGTACTTATTTTCCTCCTCGAAAACTCTGGCTGGAGTTGTTAGGTTTTTTTTATATATATAATTGAGATAAAGATATAACGTTAACTATACTAATTTAGGAACGAACTTCCTTTACGTGGCTTGCGGTAGGAGTTGAAAAATAAAAAAAGTAACGCGTAACGAAAAACCGTTATCGAATTGGGTGCTATGGTAATGAATGTAAATACAGTTTTGTGTTTTGGTTCATCAACTTAAATTAGGAGACGTTCGGTTCCGTCCGGCGTACTCGGATATTATAGTAAAGCGCTGGTATTAACAATTAAAAGTGAGTTAAAATATCTGATCATTGCAATGTACATTCAAGGAATGGAAAGTAGGTGTAACGCAAACTTAGAAAAGTAAGTTAATATAATTTTATGTTTTGATAAAAGTATTACTGTTTCCATAAGTTTAATGTTATTATAACTAGTGGACCCGGCAATGCTTCGCTATTGCTATTGCTTGATTTACCTAACCTAAAATTATATTCAGTTTTTGATCCAAATCAGATGTTGATCAAAATCAGCTGTTTTAAGCTTTTCATACGAACAGCTGTTTTTTGTGCCCCTGATAAAATCGAAAGAAATCTTTCTTCTCCTTCCTTAAGATTGACCTTCCATAAGATTAACATTGAAACTTTGAGGGCTACTGGGGCGTATCCCTGAGGACCGATGTAAATTATCATGGGATTCTGCTCATCTACAGGACACTACCTTTCTAACGGTATGCGCGAATTTCTCCTACGATGCACACAAGCTGAGAAAAAAGGACGACAAGTTTTGTGCTTGCCTATTAATATATAGATAAAGGTGTAGAATTAATTATAACCTCAAAGCTAATATGGTAAACACAGTTGAATGTCCATTCATTGAAAATACATTCAATAAAAATACAATGTTGGTTCATCAGTCTAGGCCTAACCTAAATTTATATTACATTAGGATTTGAAGAAAAGGCGTGATGAACTTTGTTCCTGACGGGGGTCACACGACCGCACACATTTTTTGTTTATTGTAGAAATCTAATCTAAAATAAGATTATTTTTGGTAAATAAAACGTGTTTTGTTTGTAATGACTAGGTTTATTTTTAAGGAAACGTTTGGTTGGGTTGATTATGTTAAGAGAGAAACCGGGTATAATGACGATGCAGTCATTATCGTGTAATTATTTCGTATTTCTTTACTGCAGTAATGTAATGAGACTCGAGTTACATTCGCCTTGACATTATTTCAGACCTTTTGCTTTAATTACTATTCCCCTTTCATCCCCTTGGCTTTCATCCCTGAGGACTCTAGCGTTATTCAGATGTTTGAAAGAAAAGCAAGGAGCAATTTATATATTGCGACTGCTTGAGCCGTGTATGAAATGAACATAACTATTCCTACCGTATGACGAGAAGTGAATCGTTTGAATTATCAATAGAAAGTGACCAGTGAACATTGATTAAAATACATTCCTAAGTTTTTCAAATCTTTCAAATTACAGTTTCTTTTTTAAATGTCTCCAGATAATATGGTAAATACTTTAACAATGTTTTAGTATGTTTATGCAGACGTCTGGAATAACCGTTACTTTTCTGATCGTTCCTGAATAAGATAACTGGTGGATAACTTAGTACCTGAATAATATTGGCTCATTCTTTATCAAAAAATGTACCTTTTTATAAACAAACAATGACAATAACATCTTTTCCTATGTAATGATATTATGCGTTGGAGTATGCAACAGTGATACTACTAAGTTAATCACGTTAAAATGCATTCACTAAGCCAGAGTTTTGCTGTTTTCCTGTGTAACCGGCGGAGAGTCTACTGATAGCTTGCACATGTTTTTGCGGTGGTTAACATCTCTTTCGTGAGGTTAGCACGATTTATAAATGGCACGGCTTTTTGAAGGGATAACTTCTATAGGCGCACCACGTCCAAAAAATGTGTATACATGTTTATATAGCAGAGTATATTAATAGTTTACTTGTTGCTGGTGGTGAATCGGATTTTACCGTCACGCGTTTTACCATGCATTTTGTGAAACGCTCTAATGTGAAACGCTCTATTTCATGTTTAAAAAAAAGTGTTGGTCTTGCCGAGATACGAACCAGCAGAGTCCGTCCCCATAGACTAGCGCCTTAGCTGGTTAGGCCACGAACGCATTGCTAATTTAGTATATTTGAGTTGGGTATATAATAATTGTAACAGATTGTCGTACGACATAGGCCTAATTTGTTAATGTTGATACAATGTATGATTTAATTGTTAAAACCTCTGAAATGGACATTGTGCTTCCTCATTTCGTAAGTTGTAATTTAACGTAATAATAATGCATCAGAAATGCATAAAATTAAACACACAAATAATTTTAGGTTAGGTCTATACAGAAGAACTAACACGTTTTAGCAACCATTATTATATAAAAATATTAGCTTTTTTAGATATCGCCAAAGAAGTTTAACCTTTTTGTGAATTTAAATAAGCCGAGATATAAATTATAAATGCTAAATAATAAATGACCAAGAACAGAACCCTGGGGTACCCCGCTACAAATACTTTCCAAGGAAGACGACCTCTCACCAGACTTAACACATATCTGCCAGACAAATAGGACTCAAACTATTTAACTGATTCGTCTGAAAATCCCATCCGCATCAGTTTAGCCAAAAACAATGGACGATATACACAGTCAAACACTTTTGAAAAATCTAACAAAATTAGTAACGTAGCTTTCCGCTGATCCATAGCTTGGCGAATATCCTCTGCTACGCAGAGGAGAGCTGAACTCGTACTACGACCCTTTCGAAAACCAGACTGAAAACTACTTAGGGGATTATTTTCCCTTAAATAGTTACAAACCTGAAAATGCACTATTTTTTTAAATACACAGTCATTTAAAAAAAAGTTTTGTAAAAACTCCGCCTTTATGCATTAAACTGTTAGGCATAGAAGAAAACATGTTAAAAATTAAAATATAAAAAAACGCGACCGATTTTTAATTTATTCACTATAATATTAATAACTTCTAAATCATTTTATCTATCAACTAGGGGAGACCCCTGCGTGCTTCGCACGCCAACCCCCAATGGAGCCTTCTAAAAACATACGTTATCTTTTATTTATAATGAAGTTGTAGTATTAATAATAACCTCAAAACTAAGATGGTAAATAGTGTTAAATGTTCAAACCAAATTATTTCTTATAATTTATAACAGCAGTTAATAATAGTTAAAAGAACCAGTAAAGCTCAGGTCTACACTTTAAAACCTTAACCTAAAAGCAAGAAATACAAAAATAATTGCTTTAAATTTTGAAATCAGCTGTTAATGGAAATATTGAAGCAAACATTTATTTTATGTTATCTGTTATTTTATTCAATTGGTTGCTATGGTAATAAATGTAAATACATGTGTTGGTTTATCATTCCAGGCCTAACCTAAGATTTTTTCCGACTAAATTTACAAATATTAAAATAAAAAAAGTTTTTTACCGAAATGAATTATAGCCTATGTTACTCAGGGATAGTGTAGCTTTTTATTAGTAATACTATTTTTTCAATCGGTTCAGTAGAACCAGTGATTACCCCATACATACAAACAAACATACAAACAAACAAACAAACTTTACCTCTTTATAATATTAGTATAGATATGAAATAAAAAGGAATTAAAAGATAATATTTGCATCTTTCTTTAGATATTATATAATAATGTATATAAATACAAAATTTTAACAAATATGCCTATACTTTTTAACGGGGGCTTACTAGTTATACTTAATTGAAACATTAAGTGAATATATCCTGTTGATACACGATTTGAAAGCATTGGTTGTGTATCACACCGTCTAGCCTTCCTCCAACACAATTCCTCATATTACGTATCCATTACTGTATTTGTACGACACCTACTAACACAACCTAACTGAATGGTGTCCATCTTGGAAGTGAATGACGCGACCTCGACAATGCCTCAAAAACGCTATAAAACATGGGATCCGCGTTGGTGACGCGTTACCAACGTCGCGCTTTCAACGACCCAAATAACTTGAGAATTTAACGCCCGGTTTTCAGCGTTATGAAGAAGGTGCAATCAGTGCTCGTATAACATCGCTCTTAGAAACATTTTAAATATTTTGAAATATTTCTTATGTATTTTCTGGGGTCTAAAAGCAAACGTTATGCACAACAAATAACCTTCTCAATAATTACAGTTTCTGAGATAAAATTATCGGTGTCTGTTATTTTGATAGTTGTTATTTATAATATATAGGAATCAGGTGTGAACAATTTTCCTATAATGTACGCTTAACTAAGTACTAGGGGCTCTGCCCCTGGACGCTTCGCGTCCCAACCCCGCGTCGGCCTTCGGCCTCAAATGGCTGCTTCGCTTCGCTCGCAGTTGGAAAATTCGCTTAAGAATCTCGTTAATCTTTAGCTCATTTGTACATAGGTTTGTAAAATTATGAAACCAGGCTTAAATATATTAACAATAATTACAAGATTAATTATAACCTCAAATACATGATTTAGAAACGTAAGAGGCTTTCATTACGATTTTAGTCCTAGTTTTACTATCTTCTGTCAACTAAAGTTCTGAAACCAGGCCTAAATATAGTAAAAATTATTGCAGGATTAACATAACCTCAATACTATATTTCAGAAATGAGCCAGGCCTATATTACAAAATTGACTATTAGAATTTATCCATCTTTGACGAAGTTTACCTTTTTTTTTGACAAAATAAATTGGTAAATCAGGCCCAATTTATTCTAATTCCAACGTGCTAAAACAGTATAAATTAGCTTGTTTTTTAACAGTAATAAAAAACTATCCAATGAACAGCTGATAAAACAGTATAAATTGGCTTGTTTATAAACAGCTGTTTTGATCGCTTTATTTTCTATTTCGTTGTTATTTTGTTACCAACATGGCAACCCATAAGACCCTATCTTAACATTTTTCAACTTTTAAATTAGATTTTCTCAAAAAATTTCGTTTTTACACGAAATACAACTATATGGGTGTACTTAAAAATTAAAACTATACCTAAATACAAAATTTCTTTGAATTCGTTAGTGCCGTTTTCGAGATCCGCGACAGATACAAAGATAGATACAAGAATTGCTCATTTAAAGTAATAGGACAAGAATTGCTCATTTAAAGTAATAGGATTTGCTTTTATTTTGTCATATTTTGTTAGTACGACTATAAG
The DNA here is from genome assembly GCA_018207615.1 of Philaenus spumarius. Lineage (NCBI taxonomy): Eukaryota > Metazoa > Arthropoda > Insecta > Hemiptera > Aphrophoridae > Philaenus > Philaenus spumarius. Next base: position 100,043 of record JAGFPH010000252.1, on the reverse strand, counting down.
CGAGCGTTTTATGGGACTAAGATTTTTATAAACTGTAGCCTATAGGTAAATGTTTTGTCAAAAATAAACTATAAAATTTTGAACTCAGTTATTACCTATGATTTGATATATCACTCAATGGGCTTAAAAGAATTGTTTTTGTGGTTTGGTGACTTACCCACAAAAAGTACCCCTAAAATTTCGAAATTATGTTTCTACTCTATAGGTTTGTGGTTGTGTTGACATGTCACTGAGAAAAACGGACGTAACAGGTTTATAGTGTTCCGTTTTGCCTTTTTGGAAAGCAACACTAAAATTACCAGCAAATGCATAATTATGTCTATACAGGTAACTTTTTACAAAACCGTATTCATCCATAGCAAAATCAATGCAGCAACAGTATTAGACTCAATATTAACAGTCAAACATAAAAATACTGGTGCATTTTATATCACTACGACACCGCAGTTCACACGATAACTTAAAATTTACGAGTAAAGGTATACATATGTTTTCCTAAATTTGTGTAGTTTTTTTCATTTCTATCCTTTCTTTAGCATAATAATTTGATTTATCTTTAACAAATTACCAATCAGAAGGCATCAAATGCAACCCTTTCGCCGGATTATCTAAAAAATGTTTGCATACTCCTTTTATGTTGCTCAATTCCATTAAAAAAAATATGTGGGGTCTACCCTTTCAGATGCTGCAAACAACATTTCTACTTTGTTAAGTATTGCCAACACAAGAAACACGAACAGCACAATCTGTCAAGCGAAGTGAACAGATAACACTAAAGGTGTTGCCAACTGTATAAAGATAAATTGTGAACTTGCTTCCGTTGTTAGATTAAGTTATACAGAGGTGACAACGCAGGGTGGAGGCATAAAATGTGGGTTATGTGGTTCAGAGGATTTAGACAGAATTACTGGGCAACTTCGTAATATTGTATAACGGGAAAACAGACTCCTTAAATGTGTTGCCAACTGTATAAAGTTAAATTGTGAACTTGCTTCAGGCCGTTGTT
>JAGFPH010000252.1:78203-89037 GCA_018207615.1 Philaenus spumarius | reverse complement strand
GCAAGTTCACAATTTAACTTTATACAGTTGGCAACACCTTTAAGGAGGGGTAAAATGTGGGTTATGTGGTTCAGAGGATTTAGACAGAATTACTGAGCAACTTCGTAATATTGTATAACGGGAAAACAGACTCCTTAAAGGTGTTGCCAACTGTATAAAGTTAAATTGTGAACTTGCTTCAGGCCGTTGTTAGATTAAGTTATACAGAGGTGACAACGTAGGGTGGAGGGTAAAATGTGGTTATGTGGTTCAGAGGATTTAGACAGAATTACTGGGCAACTTCGTAATATTGTTTAAAGGGAAAACAGACTCCTTAAATGTGTGATGTAAGCAGTGCACATATTTGTATCGGCTAGTGAAAAGGGAATATATTATCTATATATATAAAACCCAAATACCACTGACTAACTCACTCATCACCACGAAATCTCAAAAACCACCGAACAGATTGGAATGAAATTTGGTATGTAGCTTCCTCTAGGGCCGCAGGTGCTTGCTAAGAAAGGTTTCCAAAAATTCCAAATTTTATGGGGGTTTTGGTGGGGGGTCAAAGTTACTAAAATTCCCAATAATAAATATATAGTATAACATATTCAAATAAATAACTAATGAGCTTGACTTGTGAGAAAGTAACTAGATAAAATAAAACCTGAATACAAAATCTCACAATAAATATGTTTACTAACATCAAGCGCGTTTCATCGACAATATCGCCATCCTCAGTGATGCTACAGTAACCAATAGTTATAGTTTGGTTACTGTAGCCCGTGCATCACTGAGGATGCCGACATTGTCGTTGAAAAGAGTTTGAGGTGAATAAACGTACTTATTGTGAGATTTTGTGTTCAGGTTTTATTTAATCTATTACATATTTATTGAAATATTTGTTTGGTTAATATACATTTAACTTCGCTGTCCGTTCAAAGCCGGATCGGGCCAGCTTGTACTTAAATACAATTGTCAAATTCACCCACAAGACTGTCAAATAATTAATTGCAATGAGTGACCTCACAAACCATTTAACAAAGATGAGAAAATATACTAATAGTAGGTTATTTATTCCCTTTAATAAGTTTTAAAAGTTGGAATACACACTTCTCAGAAATTTCTTACGTTATGCACGCTACATTCTTAAACACTCACACAGTTTGAGATTTTCTTAAGAGGTTTACCCAATCAGGGATCGAAGGAGGTAGTTGAGGAGTAGTCCATAGTCCTCAGTACACATCCCAGTGGAAAATATGGCTTTGTACACCCATTTGTAAATGATAACCCTTAGAGGCTTTTCGAAACAAAATGGTCGAATTAATATTATAATTTAAGAACTTCTTAAGCTTCTATGGTAAGATAAATTTCTTTGCTCTTTGCAAAATAAAGCTGAACATTTGAAGATCGGGACAAAGCCGAGGGTTATGCAGCGCCAATTTCGTCGAGACTTCAGTGGTTGAGCGTAATGGTGTCACTTCAACGATTGTGTGCCCAGCGAGTGTGTTGTGCTTACCGTATTATATCGCGGTATGCCGTTCAGTCATCTGAGAAATTATAGCTGCTGAAATTCTTCTAAAAGTACGGCAGTGGCTATATCGACGTAGCATTCAAGCTAATAGAACTGCGATGACGAGATAGTTTACGCCTTATAACAATGGTAAACCCGATGTAATCAAAGTGAAAGTCCACCGCCTTATACCATCTAAAATATACAGGGTGTCTTGCAAATATATGAACAAACTTTGTCACGTTATTCAGCATGTAAAAAGAAACAAAAACTGTAATATAACATGTGTCCTATCTCATTCCGTTTTCGGTCTGTCTGTCTGTATGTGTTTTTTACAAAATACTTAATATTTTTAGAAGTAGAAAAGATGTTGAGCTCAGACTTAGTATACATATTTGATGCGTAACCTTTTATCGTACGAAAAATTAGAACAATATTTTAAATATTTTCAAAAAATCATAATTTTTCCATAATTTTTAAAGTCAAATATCTCAAAAACCGCTAACTTTACGAAAAAATTACAAGAGACAAAACATTTTAGTTTTTTAATGACAAACTCAATGTTATTTTTATTTTTTTTTTGTAGCTCAAGGAGCAACAGAGATATTGACCAAAAAAAAGGAAAAATGTATTTCTTGGTATTTGTCAACAATACCCAGAATTACTCTAGAAACAAAATATTTTAAAGTTATTTTGAGCTAAAATAATAAGTTATTTGCATAATGTTCCGAACACTTTCTGAGCTGATTCCACTAGCAAAATTAACGAAAAAAGTTCATTTATTCATAGGTCTGGAAATGCTTCGTTAGATAGTTACAGCTGGCGAAAGATTTCACCCGTGTTTCAGATTACTCACAGAAACGAGTCCCTATTGAAATATGTAGGGCGTTAATTAAGTTGTAAAATTTAATTTAATTTAATTTACGTAAAATGAGCATATAAATTTAATAAAATAAGTCCCAGTGCTGTAACTGCAGAAACTGTTAATACAGGGTGTCTTGCAACCATATGAACAAACTTTATCACGTTATTCAGCATGTGAATATTATTAATATTAAATATTTAATAAACTACAAATTTTATCAAAAAAAGTTAAGACACAAAAAATTTAGACAATTTTAAGACAAATAACATGATGTATAATTTATTTAATAGATATTAACACCACTTTATTTGTAATCAGCTGTTTTGTTGTTTTCTAATGGACGTTTCAATAACCCATGTTAACAAAAATGTAATTTTCTTAGTTTTATCCTTCAGCCAATAAGAATAAATTATACATCGTGTTATTTGTCTTAAAATTGTCTAACTATTTTGTGTCTTAACTTTGTTTGATAAAATTTGTAGTTTATTAATTATGTAATATTAATAACGTGACAAAGTTTGTTCATATGGTCGCAAGACTCCCTGTATCTAGCATATATGTAGACTCCCTGTACATCAAGCCGTGGAACTTAGAAGTCGCCGTGTGATGTAGAACCATGAGTCCTCTCCCTGCACAAAAACAGCTACAAGAAGTGTTCGGTTAAGAGCCAACTGCAGAGAATATTATTGTTTTACATTTTTTGTTAATGCGAGCCGTGGAATTCTGCCCGTTCGGCTTCAGCACGAATTGTAAGAAGGCTAAGAGGATTTGATCAGTATAGAAGGATTTCCCAGAACAACTAATACAATGTGAGGCTTAGCAAAGACTTAAGTCAATTCCTTGGAAGTAAGGAATTTGGTGGTCTCTAGGGAATATGTAGACTTAAGGATAGGGGTTTCTTTAGTTCTTATGATCATTGGCAAGATTCCCACACTATGTGCTTGATGTTCATACAAAATATTTACCCCTATAAAAAATAAATCAATAAAATAAAAGAAATATTATAATTTTTATTTATACATCTTATTATTATTATTAACTACACATCTATATTTTGCGTTTTTGTTTTCTTTTAAAAAATACATTCAAAATGAGTGGTTACACGATAGACGTCTACATTTAACATTTTTGAGAAGTCCCCTACATTTACAATTTTGAACATGGGGCATACATTAAAAAAAGTACTTTGTATGCCTTATATACATTTTATGAATTTGGCCTTTCTCTACCCTCGGTAACGTAGAGGGGTGTCCCCACACTTGCTAAACATGTATGCGTACGGACGTTACATTTAAAACGCGTGTGCCAAACAATGGGCAACTAAACTATTGCAAATGGAAATTAGCACGTTTGTGACATTTTTATGCACACAGGTTTTTGAATATTGAGTATTTTCCTAACTCTCTAACACTTTACGGACCTATTAGCAATAGCAAGTTGGCCCTCTCGGATCGAGCTTGCGGCTTTAACCGCGTCAGTCGTAGGTCTGGACGCGTTCAACCTGTGACTCAACGCGTTTATAACCGCATAATAAAATCTATTATTTCCATAACCATTTTTTGTGAATCACTTTATAAAATAAAAATAAATAAATTATAAAACCTTTTCTGGATAATAAAAAAAAATTACGTAAAACCCATTTATTTAATCGAAAATGTCAAAAATGAAAATTAATTATATTAGTGAATTATTTTTTTATTTATTTTTGAAAACAAGTGCTAGTAAAACCTGAATGTGTTTCATATAACATAATTCGTAAATTATCAAAATAGCAATGACAAAAAAATTTTTTTTTATGTTTCTTTATTATATTATAATACATTTTTTTTCTAAATAAGTTTTTATTCGAATTTTATTATAAAATGTGCATAACATAATAATTTAGATTTATATAAAAATACTTATCATTCATAAACCAAGAGAAAAAGATAAAATGAAGACAAAGAGAAAAATGAAGAGAAAGCAAAAAATGAACTGTTAAGATGTAAGTTCTTTATTTTTGAATTCTGGCTTTCCTCCTCTACTACGAACCAATATGAAAATATTTCAAAAATGTGCATAATATATTAATTTAGATTTATATAAAAATACTCATCATTCATAAACCAAGTGAAAAAGATAAAATGAAGACAAAGCAAAAAATGAACTGTTAAGACGTAATTTCGTTATTTTTAAATTTATTTTTCACTAATATGGTGAAATATCTTATGATATGAATACAAGTGATACAAATGATTTATTTAAATTAATAACTTATAATAAATTGTGAAAATATTGCTAGAATGGTAGAAAACTTTGCTAAAAACAGCAGTAACAAAATATAACTTTCTTTGTAGTCGATATTCTCCTAGGCTACGCTAACATTACTCGTAGAAGGGTCTCTACTAACTACTGAGGTTCGAAATAAGGCCATAGGCAATTACTAAATCCCCTCTTCTCCAATGCAAAGTGAATAGTGCATGGGCGGTTAAATCCGCGCTCAGTCATGGCGATGGACAGTCATGGCTCAGCACGGAACGTGTTTTAAACAATTGATGTAATGAATTTAATTTTTCCTTTTCAGAATCGTTTAGTGAATATATATTCACACGACATATTTTACAACAGGTGATTCCTCCTTTTCCTAAAAATATGCTACTTTACGAAATAAGTTTTACGGCTTGTAAAATCCCTAGGTACTTTTGAAAAGAAAAGAAAATCCATCTTAACTGACAAATTGTTATTATTGTTTACACCAGAAAGTATTTACCATTAATTCACTTTTATGATCGAGGAAATTATTTTGTTTATTCTTAAAATATATGTTTTATATAAACGGTTGCCAGCCACTCGGGACATTTATGAGTCACGGCTAATCTACGTGATGTAGGTTTAACCCCAAACTGAGTCATATGTCACCACTTGTTTCGCTTCTTTGCAGCTCTATATTGGTTCACGTATCATACATTCCATACACCTTCCAGATAACTGCTTGTTCGGTTAGGTTGGATTGTTCATAAATGTATTTAGAAATAGGCAAACTTAATAAAAATGTGTTCCTGTAATATTGTTTTTCTCACAAACATATTTAAATTATTAACACGTTCACTGTTAAGGACGCTGAGCTTGACACTGAACACTATGGGAAGCGGCCGACGCGCAGTGCATCGCACGCCAACCCCCGTATTGGGTTTTTTCCAACACACAGTGCATTGCGTGCTTCGCACGCCAATTTTGAGCTTATGTGCTATGGACGCACATGTGCGTCCGCTTTCAAATATTAGTGATTATTAGGTGCAGAAAGGATAAAAATAAAAAATAAAGTAATTTCTACTCATTTAGGCAATAATTATAAAAAAAAGGTTAGCCTCTAGCATAGGAAATACGAAATTTGCGTAGCAGTGAACGTGTTAAACAGATTCACTGTGACTTTATGATTGTATTAAAGTAGGAGAGGGGATACATTTAAAGTTGGAGAGTAACTAATAAATATAATTATTATTAGCTAAACGAGAATTTTTAGAAAGATGCAGTTTTTGCATGTGGTAGGGTACATTAAGGGCTACAAATAGGCAAAATTTTATCAAAATCGTTAGAGCCGTTTTTTAATAAAAAAATAATAATAGAATTTTTGTTCAAAAATGCGGTTGTTTTTCCAACATTTGCAAAACCTTTTTTCGTGCAACTATACAGGCCTGATTGACATAACTGGTGCAAATTTGTTCAAAATCGATCGACTAGTTTTCTTTCTAGCTTTGTATATACGTACAGACATACAGACAGACGTATTGACAGACATTTTGTAAAAAAACACTTTTTAGGACTGAGGGTCTTCCAAAACGGATATTTCCACAAAAATCTCAACATTGTTTTTGCGATCACTTTACTTTCTCTATACAATATAGTGAGAAAGTAAAAATGAAAACTTATAGTAAATAATTTCATCTATCTGTTTATTATAGTCAAAACTGGAAGTCTAATTCTTCATGTTCGTCCATCACAGCCTCCTAGATATACCAGTAAACCATTATTTCGGATTACACTACGCATCGGAGTGTTTTTTTATCATTTTAAAATGCAGAACAGAAATTAAGTTAAAACTGTTTTTAGGATTACGAAACTTACAGGAAAACAGTTTCTTTAAAACTTAAAGAACCTCTTACAGGATCGTTTTCGGTCGGACTGTTACAGGTAACACTTTATGATAACATCTGGAGTGAAAACGGGGACATCTCGAGCGAAATGTTTTGCTGATGCACGCTTGAATTTGGCACTGCACCGTACAATTGCAAGACTTGGTTTGAGGGCATACATTTGATAAATAATAAGGGAACTAGGAGATTACGCGGTTGGCATTGTCCTGGTAGCAGGAAATATGCACACCCTGAAGGTAATGTTCCAGCAACTTGAGAAAATGAATTTCTCTAACAGTTAATGGAAAGAAACTGAATACCTTAAGCTTTTTGTACAAGAGGAACAGAGAAGACTTGAATACATTGAATGGACCTTTTTAAATTTCAAAGAGTTTCAACTATCTTGGGGTGAAAGTTAACATCAAGACAATATTTCACGTGGGACAATATTTAGAATTTTAGTGGTAACGGAGCTCACTATGCCTACGCTGTTAGGTCCTCACTATGTGAAAGGGTAGAACTTAAGATATAGAAGCCGACTAGTGGCTACGCAGCGGAAAGATATGGTGCCATTAATGTACTAAGAGAGATGAATAATGGTCCTGTGAACAACGATTCTGCAACAACAGTGATTTGCAGGATTTTATTAGTTGTAGGTTATAATACGAATTATGAAGAGAATGGAGGGTAATAAAAGTGGAACAATTGGACAAAAAATTAGGGGAATCCTGAGAAGAAAATGGATTCAGGATGTTGAGGGAGGTATAGGCGACGAGGACAAGGTATGCTAATAGCTATCAATAGATAGAAGAGAATAGAAACGGATCATAATGAAGATCAAAACTGACCATCTGTAATACCGAAGGGCGAGGTTAATTTACCAGAATGGATAAATTTAACAATCAAACTTAACCTAGATATAAAGCATTCTGTCCTACATATATTGCAATATTCACAACTAAACAAAACATACACATCTGCGTGGTTTTAATCAATTACTTTTGAAATTATTACAAGGATACGATAATTCTTAGATGTTTAAGAAATTAAATCAGCTGCCTTCTGAGTGTGAAAATATAGAAAATTTGTTTTTTACCGTATTAATGGGAGTTGTTTGATCATCAGTAAGGTTGATAATCGAGTTAACATAATACATTATGTTTTTCAATAAACGCGTTTTTTTTTTAGAAATTAAAATATGTAGAGGCAAGGTTCCATCGATCACGGAGAGTGAGAAGATAAACGAGACCCTTGGACATACATCCGTCAACGTCGAAGATAAATGGAAGGCTACTTTGTGACAAGATCCCACTGTAAGCTATGTTTGGGCGGAATGATTGTCTTTTTATCTCCAAAGTTGAGTCGTGTTTTATTACCTACATTATGTTTCAAGAATTTTCTGGAACTACATGAAGATCCGTTGGCACATGCCACTCAGATTATTTTTTTAAACATTTTGTTTTCTGATATTGGTACCTACTTGTTTGGCTTATAAGGAACTATAACTGATGTGAAAAAATATTTTAATAGAATTTAGTTGAATAAAAATACAATGAAAATCAATAAATGAAAAAAATATTTATCATAGAATCTTCGGAAAATTGCCCTGACTTGTTCCAAGCATAACCCTATTCTTAAACACGCAATTGATATGCGTTAGGACGAGCCTGTATTCAAGGCCAATTTTTTATGAGCGGAATGTTTCTCTGATATTGTTAATTCCACTTTAACCTCTACACTGCTTGATTCAAATTCAACAAATAATACCATTGGTATGACAACAATTGACAAAATGATCAGCTGGCATAGATTCAGTGCCGCCTGTTTTTGATCACACTTTATATGCACTACAGAAGTGGGACTTACATCGATTCTAAGATTCAGAGATGTGAACCCATATAGAGGGCTGCAAATCCTAAATCCTCCCATCCCATTTACCTGAAGGGGTTACATCTTGTATGGAGAGTAAATATTTAAAAGCAATTTCCCTGAACACAGGGATGTTACTTTATTTAGACAACGTATTAATTTAGATGTATAGTATGCTTGAAATTCTGCTCTGCTTAATTTAACAATTTATTACTAAATTGATGTATAATTTTGAATAGGTTGTTAGTAAGACTACTTTGTAAACGACAGACAACACTATATTGTCTCAGGGAGCCAAGCCAGCACTTTTGTAACGTCTGATTGTATCGAATATTTCACCCACTAAAAATCATCCAATCTCAATAAAACCAAAACTATTAGACAGGAAATGTTCCAAACTTTAATTTGGGTATTTACACATGCTTTTTAAAACTTATATTTACATATGTAATCGCCGTTTTAAAAGTGTAGTTCTCTAAATCAATTGATGCAGGGCGAGAAAGCAATACGAAATTACACAAATACGTCACTTCTCTAAGGCTCAATATCGCTTGACAGAAATATTTGGATAATAATATAAAGATAACTTTGGATTCGTCAAGATTTGGGCTTTCTAAAACGACCTTCCAATCAGACGTTGAATTTATAGTTTCGAAAATATAAAGGTTTCTGTAAACCCTTGCAATTGGACAGTTTTCAACCAATAAACAGCACATTTTGGATTCAATATATCTCTTAAAATTCGATGTATTTGTATATATGTTTACATCGATTTGGAGACAAAACTTCAATTTTCGTTTCGTGTAAAGTAAACCACATTTACAGTTAGGGTTTCATTCGTATAGTCCTGGGAAATACAGGCATTTGTTGAAATCTACAGGCGCTGTTCCCACGGTCTCCCTATGCGTGTTCCCATAGTCTAGACAGAGAAAGGAAATGTATAGACTGCGCCTTAGTTTGGTATAATTTAGTGAAACAAGTAAAACAAAGTGAAGTACGTTTATAAAATAAGAATTTACAAATATACAGTTCAATTCTATGATTTATTCTCTACACTTTGTTATGATAATATATCATTTTTGGACAAAGCATGTATTCCTAAATTACTATTCAAACTAGGCATAGTTTTGTTAGCAGTAGGAACATAAAAACTGGTGTTTTCAAAAAAAGAAATTTAAAATTGATGTATAATTTTATTCAGTTCTAAATTTGTACATTTTGAAAAAAAATTACAAACAAATGTTTTTTTTATGCCTAATGTTGACCTTTTTCCTTTCGTAACTGAACATTTTTTGTTTCTTGAGCTAATAATTTTGTAATATTTACATCAATAAATGTTTTACTGGCATATATGAATTCGCTGAACCTTTCTCTACAAAAAAGCTATGGAACACTTTTGGATTGGAGTATAATTACTATATTTGTAGATTTTTTGAAGAATGCTTGCAGACGCCAAAAAATACATTTTAATTAACACTGCCGGTTATAGGGTTAAAACTCTGAAAGAGATGTACAAAATCTCAACTGGAGACAGTTGTTCACCGGCAGAAGGAAAATTAGAAAACCAATTTACAAAACTCAAAAGCCCCTACTCCTCCTACCACCCCGTCAAAATAGTTGTAATGAACACAAATGTCTCGAGATACATCAAATTGAACGGCAAATTTATATCTTTAATGGCATAACGCTCTTTCATTTAATTTCTTTACTAGTGGTCTGAAGAAGTGGTTGATATTGTTCTCGGTTGATATGGAAAAAATACGTTAGGAAGTTTTTGTTTTGTAAACGGCTTTAATTTTATTTATCCCAAGTCATATGCATGAGCTTGGGGATTTTGCTTATAATTTTTCTTAGGATAAATAGCTCTTCCCAAAACATATTTTGGATATCGTTTCCCCTCTTTTTATGTAATATCAATAATTATAAAACATCACGTTGCTGGCATATAATATAATTACGAAGATTTTATCACCACTAGGTTTTTTACGATGTCTGTGTGTGCATATATCGTGTCCAATTACACGGACAGAAATTTATTATTGCTGTATCGTGTTCAGAGACCTCAAAAACATCGAGAAAAGTCATAAAAAGTGGGGGGTAAAATTTTTAGAATTTTCGCAAGCTTTCAATACTTTGGCATTTTAATGCGAGCCGAAGTAAAATAACATTTTCAGCAAACGAATGCGTAGGCCGATTTTTATTTTCTTACCACAGAAATTCGTGGTTTTTAAATTGCTTTAATTCATGTATCACAAGGCGTATGTGTCCATTACAAAATGTAGGGTGGGAGGTTTTAGGATTTCGTAAATAGGTTGTCTAGGTTCCCCCCTTGGCAGTGCATTACATTTCAGAGATCAGATTTTGTATGTATCTTTCCGTCTTCAAATAATATAAAGTTAGACAAATAATATAAAGTTATACAAATAATATAAAGTTAGACAAATATTATAAAGTTAGACAAATAATATAAAGTTAGACAAATAATATAAAGTT
>JAGFPH010000252.1:49524-60749 GCA_018207615.1 Philaenus spumarius | reverse complement strand
TATAACTGTAAAATATATAATTAAAACGGGCAATGATAAGTAAATTCTGGCGTGTGGCCATACTCTAGAAGGGCTTTAGGCACACTACTTGATTCAGATTGTAAGAAAGGCTTTCTTGTCCTACAGTAGGGCTTCTACAGTGTGTCACATATTGGACGAGCCATTATATAGAATTCAACGTAGGTTTATGTATTGGCCGCAGAGTATCTATCAAAATTAACAAAATCCAAACCAGTCTTATACAAACTGCAATCAAGTTGTTTGAAGTGAATGCAAATATGCAGGCCTACAGTGTTTGCGGTAGGACGTTGCAGTTTGCTTTGACTGTCTGCAGTGCTGCTCTCTGTACTTCGAGTGATGAAATAAACCTGCGTCAGTGGTACAGAATGTTGAACTATAGTTGGCTGAAAATAGGTCAATGGAAATTATCTAACGTGTAACCTTTGGTCTATAGCTACTTTGATTTAAGTACGCTTACTCGCCTTTTGAATGAAAACTATTTCGAGCTTATCTTTTTTATTTTAATCTCATGAATTTTGAAAGTATGTCGGTGCTAAACATTTGTCGCAAGTTTGTCTATGGAACTAATAAACTGTGGAACCCTCACACTCACTCTTTGTCTGTCTGTCCTGCAGCCGTTGGGAACTTAAATTTAGGCCAACTTTTGGCGATATTGCTATGATAACAACACTTTGCAAACTACACAACCGATATAAAGGAAGTTTTAATTGATTTCATACGCATTGGTCCTTGAGTGATTTAGATAGGCGTTTCCTTTAAAGGAAAATGGCAATCCATTACTGGATAACTCGTTTGTGTGTGTCTGTTAAAATCGGTATTAATATGAACGGATAAAGATATCACAATAAAATTTAGTGTACATTATAATGAGAATCAAAAAAATCATATTTTCTATGAATTTAAAAAAATCGGAAAATAAATATCTATATATTCTATTTTCATTGGTGGATATTAAAATTACGTTTTTTAAAAATTATTTGTAGTTTTCGGGAAATTTTAGAAAACTAAAAAAACCCCGCTCTATATTTTGAAAATTTACAGACAATCTCAGATCAAAATTATTCGATGAAAATATGTTTTCCTCCCATGCAACTTCTGTGTTTGGGAGTAGTCGCTGATTCTATAACGAACGTATTGTTTATTCCCTCCAAACTTATTGTTATTGGATAGTTTTGTAAGGCATTTTGTGCATTTTGATTATAACTGTAATCTGTTATTGTATTGTAATTGATTATTATAATTATAATAGTAATCTGGCAAAACTGGACACAGATCCTTGTTGTTGGGGTATTTCCAGTTGCATTTTATAGAATTGTTCATGTTTATTTGATTGTAGATCTATATATTGATTGTTTTGAATCTTTATTGTTATTGTGTTTTCTGATACATTGTTTTCTGTTTAGTGTATTGATGACGTATTCATATTCTACTTTATCTACGTAAGTTATTTTTAATATAAGTTTACAGATTCAATATTTATCTACTATTAGGATTCACTGTTTATTGGTTTTGTAACTGATTATTGTGTATTTTTATTTAATCAGATGTATTGTGCTATGTCACTGTTTCTGTATTTTAACTGAAGTGTCTGATGCAATTTTGATATTATTTAATTTATTTTTCATGTAATTGTTTCATAAATTATTGCAATGGCTATACAATAAAATTGTAATATTTTTTCAACCGTTAAAATAAAGAAATTAAATGTATTGTAGTAGTAAACTATTTTTTAATGGTAAAGTGAAACGACACTGTCGAAATAAGTACAAAGCTAAAGAAAAGCACAAACAAATATTTTGTTTTCGTAGTTGCGCGGAATAGTACAGAACCCTAGGCGCGTAAATAAATTTTTGAAATTTATTTCACATTGGATAAGTAAGATTACAATTTCTATTAGTTTTGTAATACAGGTTCTACATTAATACCATTTAATGAACCACGATGAACACCTAAATAGAACTAAACGAAGTCTGGTAGGACAGCTAAAATAAATAAACTCTCCTCAGTGTAAAAGCCAATTCGGTAATAAAGGTGTCCGCTGATCCCTTCAAATCTCACAGGAGATGAAATGCTGTTTGCGAGGAATCGTGTTTAGAGAGACTGAAAATAAAGTAAAGGACATTCTGAGCGCAATCCCGTCTCTCGAAGATGTTGTATGTGTTCGTAGTGTATTGATGAGGTGAGTCTCCCCCCCTCCCCCCTTGAGACGGTGAGAGATGAGGTTTCTTTATATTCTTGGATAAGTGATATTAGACTTTTACTGCCGAATTGTAGAGTGGAATGGTTGGTAAAAATAAACTTTTAAGGTAAAACACGTCAATAGCGTCGAGTAGATTAAAACGTCAAACTGAAAAGTATAAGTTGTTGATGTTATGTGTAGAATCATTTTTGAACTTTTCATTTAATTTCTGATAGGATTGGCAACAAATAGGTGCGTTGTGTGTACGAGAAAATTGCATCAGGTGGCCGACATCTACACTAATATTATATAGAGGTAAATTTTGTTTGTTTGGATGTAGGGGAGTAATCTCTGGAATTACTGAACCGATTGAAAAAAATGTTTTACTAATAAAAAAATACAATATCCCTGAGTAACATAGGCAATACAATTTTTTATTTCAATATTTGTAAATTTAGTCGGAAAAAATCTTAGGTTTGGACTAGACTGATGAACCAACACATGTATTTACATTTATTACAATATCAACCAATTTAATAAAATATGTTTGCTCCAATATTTCCATTAACAGCTGATTTCAAACTTTGAAGCAATTATTCGTATTTCTAAGGTTTTTATTAAAGTGTAGATCTGAGCCTTGCTGGTTCTTTTAACCTTCATTATAACTGCTGTTATAAAATGCCATTACTGACACAACCATACATGCGCACAACAAACGACTTTCCATACAATGTCGGCCTACAATAGCTTTATCCACCGCCTTACCTAACCATACCGATGAACAAACACGACTTCCTTGACGAATTTGAAACCATCAAATACATAGCACATGCGAACAGTTACCACGGCTCCCTGATCGACAAACTGCTACATAAACACACGTTAAACTAGCAAAACCCCATCCCGCGCACTAAAATTAAAAATAGAAAATAAAAATAGAAAAAAAAGTTCGCAAAATATGATATCAACGTTACTTTTCGCACCAACAATAACGTGCAAAAGTTATTACGACCAAAACGTTCGATCCAGACGGAAAAGAAATAGCGTGTGTACAGAATTGACTGAAATTATTGTGACAGTTTCTATGTCGGTCAGACGGGCAGAGCTTTCAAAGAACGTTTGCCTCATCAGAACATGCGCAAAATAAATTGAAACTTCGCTCATCATTTAATAAATTCTAACCATTCTTACACTAATTTGACCAAAAATTCATTTTGGCAGTAAGCGAAGAATTTTAAACGCAATGGAAGAACTAGAAATCTACAAAGAATTTAACAAAAATCCTGTCAATATCCTAAACGATCAGCTGTCGTTCAAAAGTAATGATTTATGTGACACAACCCTCGCCTATTTCAATTACGCTATATCTTACTGATATCCGCTAGTCCTTTTAACGATGTACATCGTATACAATTATTGTTTAGCACATATTTTTAAAAATTGAATAAAAGTGTTAAAGTGTTGTATATTTGTGTTTTGAAAGTGTGTTTTTAGTGTTTACTTGACAATGGCAATGCGTTGCCGAAACGCGTCATAAGTAATAAATCTCCAGAAGTCTCATGACAGACAAATAACAAGGTTATATTTAATAATTATACTTTATATATCTGATCTATTATCCAAAGTGCCTTGGAAACCAAAAATCATGAAAATAAAATTGTGTTTAATTTTCACTTCCCTCTCACTCAATGTCAAAGCGTCGCAATCCCGTACTCGCAATTCTGACATTACATGCTTTAGTAAAGGAATTATACATTCTGCACACTGAACAAATCCATGAATGCTGGTTAATTACAATTGATACTCCGATACGCGAAAATGATTTAATTTTTACGTTTTTATTTCACAAACTGCAAAAACATAGAACGGGGGGATCGAACCACTCCTGGCTTTTATTGATTGTACAGTGGAGTTAAGTACTACGCCTTTCATCGACTAAATTGGGTTGAAAGATAGTTGCGGCAGCGTTAGTCATTGTATTTCTTTCTACTTGTGCGTCTTTTAAATTTAGCATGTAAGTTGGTTAAATGCTCCCATGGTACAAGATCGATACAAGCCAAGCAAGTTTTTACTAATGCCGATCATTTTATGCAAATACTATCCATAATATCACATCTCTTGTAAACGAATCAATGTATTCCAATAACAGACGGAAGAAATGTATTCCAATCAAGCCTTCACGAGAAAAGCCTGTTAGCTAAAAGCAGTAAATACACTAAAGTAAATGTATACTTCTGCCGTATATACATTATGTATTGACGGTTGAAGCAGTTCCTCTGTAGAATGAAGGGGGAGGGGAGCGGGGTAAGAGGATGTCGCTCTTTATATCCCATCCGATTCATGAAAAAGTGATATTAGATTTTTACTGTCAACTTGAAATGAAAAGGTTTGGCTTTATCGAGGATGTTGTACGATGTTTTGTATGTGTGTGTCGGTATTCTATTTTGCATGCAAGAGGGTATAGCTGCGTGCTTCGCATGCAACCCATATTAAATTTAGATAGATTTAGGGTAGTTGAAAAAATTAAGATATAAGATTAAACAAAAAGTCAAAGTCAAGTGGTAAACAATATTATAATGTCTAAATCAAAGTAAAAGTTTAACAGTAAAAATTAAAAAGAACCAGCATGATTTTGGTCAACTCATAAGCAAAAACAGCCAATGAATCGGCTTTACAAATTATTTAAAAACTAAAGACACCAGTTAATTTAAAATCTAGTACCAGGAGACCGAGCTAAAGCTCGATTATAAGCAGGGCTATGATTTCAATAATAAATATTGGATTATTGAGTTTTGAGGTTAGGCCTATAACATTAAACAACTAAATAAAGGGTATGTTTATTTAGCAGAAGTATTCGTTGCCATGGCAACTATAAATAGATACAACATTAGGCTTACCTCTAATAAAATACAGTTTAAAAGAAAACAGATGATTATTGTAATGGCATTGAAAACATTTGCATCAGCTGTGCTTCGTTTAAAAGAAAACAGATGATTATTGTAATGACATTGAAAACATTTGCATCAGCTGTGCTTTGTATTGTATAAAATGGACAAATTTCACTTTTTAATTTAATAAAAAGACGGAGAAAACGAATTGGATTGGTGGACTGGTGACCATTTCCAATCGATTTCTCGTGGCCAAAAGCCCCATATAAAATCAAAAAATCAAAAATCCTTAGACGGAGATTCCAGATCCATTTAGCAGACAGACAATTATCTCTCGCTTTAGAAGATAAGATATAAATAAAAACGTAACTGTTCGTTTGTGCGAAATCTTAAATCTCCGTAAGTTTTTCACAGATTGCTTTGAAATTTTGACACAAAACATTTGTATTCACGCTGTTTTTATATACTTTTTGAAAAATAATGCCATTATTAGACGTAAAAACAACACAAACTATACTAAATATTTTAGGGCAATGGGAACGCCATGATAAATAATAAATAAATATGTATACTGTTGGTACGGTAATGAGCTGTTTGAACTAATATTTCCATTAACAGCTGATTTCAAATTTTCCAAGCATTTATTTGTATTTCTAACATTTAGGATATGTTTTTTTTAAGCGTAGACCTGATCCTTGCTGGTTCTTTTAACATTTATTATAACTGATGTTATTAAATATCCGAAATGATTTCATTCGGACATTTAACACTATTTACCATCTTAGCTTTGGGGTTATTATTAATCCTACACCTTTGAGATAATTATGAAGGTCCCAACGCGGTTGGCGTGCGGAGCACGCAGGGGTCTCCCCTAGTATCACTAATAAATATGCACGTTTTATATATCATAGTAATCACGTAATTTTACCCACCCGTTCAATATACATAATTACTTCAATCAAATCAAAATATTAATATTAAAATTACAGGCAAAAGTTCCCGATAAAATATGTACATCTATTATGGTTTTCTTTCACTGGCGCAAGTTTATGACTAAGAACAATCCACCGTAGATACGATACTTCATTTTATTTGTTTTTTAGGGTAAAATTGTAATCAGAATTTATGTTTATTTATTTTTGACTTTTTATATGTTTTAATTTTGTATTTTATTTTTAATATCTATTTACAATAGCATTATTTTTTAGTGTTTCGCTGTTTTAAATTGCATAAATTGTATTTTTTATAACTTTTCTCTAGCAGTTCATTTAATATGGCAGCAGAGGGCTCCTGGTCCAAAACGATAAACGTAACTGACTTAACATAGAACATCGAGCTTCGCTAAGTGTTGAGTTTGGAATAAAATAAGGAGCAAGATAGGCTTTTTCTTTGTTTAATCTTGGTGGAGGGTGAAGGGTTTATGTAAGCTAAGGAGCGAAAGGAACGTCATTAGCGTGTATTGTTTGTTAACTCGAGAAATATTTAACAAAGTTTAAGCTTAGGGGATAATGAACCGTATATTGTGATAATAACAAGACAGTTACTATACTGAGCTATACAGGGTGACAATTAAGTCTTCGGACGGTTTAATATTTCGTATATAAGGCAAATTTTAAGGTAGATGTGATTAAGGTACCTACTCTATGTAAAAATACTATTTTATAAAGATTTCAAAAAATGTATTCGCCATATTGGATCCGCCATTTTGAATGTTCCTTTGCTTTTTAAATAGGAAGGTGGTCATGTGATACATCATTTCGATACAGAATTTCAAGAAAAACCAACGGTGAAATTTTCACATCCATATCTTTAACCGTTTAAAAATGGCGGCCAAAAAACAACGAAATCGTGTTTTTCCGATTTTGCCCCAGTTTGCTGTACTATTTTTGTTTTAATATTAATTATTATTCTTTTTAGATTTAGAATTAAATAAGCTTTCAAATGATGTGCCTCCAAACGATATTTGGGAGTATTTAAAAATTTTGAGTTACAGCCATATTTACATTTTTTTGTAATTGATTTCAAGTGGCTTAACCAAATATAGTTGTGTGGCATATCATTTGAAAGCTTATTTAATTCTGAATCCAAAAAGAATAATAATTAATATTAAAACAAAAATAGTACTGCAAAATGGGGCAACATCGAAAAAAACGATTTCGTAGTTTCTGGCCGCCATTTTTAAACGGTTAAAGATATAGATGTGCAAATTTCACCGTTGGTTTTTTCTTGAAATTCTACATCGAAATGATGTATCACATGACCACCTTCCTATTTTAAAAAACAAAGTTACATTCAAAATGGCGGATCCAAGATGGCGGATAATTTTTTTTTTGAATCTTAATAAAATAGTATTTTTTACAAAATTTAGGTACCTTAATCACATCTACCATAAAATTTTCTTTATATACGAAATATTAAACCGTCCGAAGACTTAATTGTCACCCTGTATGTAGTCACTTTACGGCCATCGCGCAGGATGCAAAAGGACATATTTATTTTTAATAATGGAGTTCAAACCTACAACAATAAGGACTGGATTTAAATAAATGAAATATTAGTCTCTCTTTGTAAATAAGGTTTCAGCAAAGCTGTGACTTTATAAAAAGTTACCGTTGCCATTTCTTAATGGCTGGGTAAGATCTACCAATCGAGTAGATCATCGAATGATGTTGCCTAAATACACCAGGAGGCAATCTCAAAAGGTAGACTATCGCTTGTAAACATTTGCAAATTGCAGTCATTTTTTACAATTGTATTCATAAGCATATACGCAATAATATCGAGCTGCTTATAAACAAATATTTTAAAGTAATATTATTATAATTTTTTTTACTTATAAATTTTGGTTTCTTACCGTGATTCGTAGCCAGGTCCTAGTTTGTTGAAACGTGTTACAGCTGTTTCGCGAGTAATCGTATTTTCAAAACACTGCACACGAAACACATTTTATAATACAAAACACACACAGTTCATACATAATTCTACGTCCATTAGAACGTCGTCACAATAAATAAAACAACACACAAAACATCAGACATTTTTATAACTTGTTGGCCAACAGAACACACCACAATTAATTATTGTATTTAAAATGTTGGACTGCTGATAATCAGGGTTACCAACTGAGAAGAACGACTAATTCCATGCAGCTGACTCGGTTATTTCTTCATAGATAGTGTTGGCTGTAAAATTTACTTGGGAATATACAATTTTGGTAGGTTCTTTTAGTAAGCATTATACATTACTATTTCTTCTAATCTGTCCATAATATGTTTACATTTTCTACAGGTGTGTACTTTCCAGGCTATTGATATCACTGTATTTGTGTTCAGTATTAACTATGTGGTCGGCGTATAGGGAGTTCGTCGGATATTTACTGAGGGATTTAGTATGCTCTTTATATCTTTTCACAAAGATGCGTCCTGTTTGGCCTATTTAAAAATGATTCGCATTCGCCACACTTAAGTTTGTAAACGCCAGACTTGTCTAAAGCTGGTATGTTAAGAACCTTTGTATTATTAACCGAGAGTTTTTTTTTTTTTTTACTTTCTCCCCCTATACCATAGTATATTATTGAGAAAGTATTTACTTTCTCCCCCTATATCATAGTATATGCAGAAAGTATTATATTCGTCAACATTTTCAAGTTTGAGTTTTTGGTGGAAATATTCCCCCTGAACATAAAAAAGTGGTTTTCGGACTGATGTCTGTGGGGGTGTGTGTGGGGGTGTCGGGGTGTGTGTGTGTGTGTGTGTGGATGTTATCAGACCTAGAGCCTAAACCAGTCGTCCGATTTTGATGAAATTTGGTATGGAGGTACTAATCTACGGTATCTCCAGGCGTTTTTTTCATTTTTGTGAATTTTTTATTTTTAAGGGTAATTTTCCCATATAAACCCTTAAAATAACGGAAAAATCAACTTTTCTCAAAAACGGCTCAAACGATTTTGATTAAAATTTTATAGTTTAGTAGGGACCTAAAGTACTATAAACTATAAAATTTTAGATGAAATAAAACAATAACACACAATCTCACAACAAATAGGTTTAATAAATCAAACGCGTTTCAACGACAAAGTCGCCATCCTCAGTGATAAAGCTACAAAAGCCAAAGTACAACTGGCTTGTATATTGTATACTTGTATATTTGTATATTGTTCTCACAAGTCCAGCTCATTATTTACTTATACAATTTTAATCAAAATCGTTCGAGCCGTTTTTTGAGAAAAGTTGGTTTTCCGTTATTTTATGGATTTTTATGTGTCAGTTTCCTGATACCGTTTATTTGAGACTGTTATTAGGTTTGAATGCTACCTTGTTTACTAAAGGTGCTGTGGGCTATTTCAGCAAGTTTGTTATACTCTAATGATACATACTTCTTGTCGATAGGTTTCCTAATTACGCCCGACCTGCTTTTAAGCTTTCAGTGTAATTTATCGATGATATCTATACTGTAACCATTTTCCTGCGCAATGAATTTAATTGTGTTAAATGCAATGTCGTAGTTATCTTTGTTTAGTGGTGTACTTGAAAGTCTGTGTATCATGGGGTTAAAAGCGGCAATTTTATTTGAATTGGGGTGATTAGAGCTGGAATGTGTCATCTGATCAGTGTATAATCCATACGCCGACCACATATTTAATACTGACCACAAATACAATGATATCAATAGCCTGGAAATTTTACACACCTGTAGAAAAGGTAAACATATGGACAGATTAGAAGAAATAGAAATGTCTAATGCTTACGAAAAGAACCTACCAAAATGTTATATTCCCAAGTAAATTTGACAGCAGCAAACACTAATCAAGTCGGCTGAATGGAATTAGTCGTTGTCGGGATAACCTGTTCTTCTCAGTTGGCAACCCTGATTATAAGCTGTCCAACATTTTAAGTAAAATAATAGTGGTGTATTCTGTTGGCCAACAAGTTATAACAATGTCTGACGTCTTGTATAGTTTTGTGTGTTGTTTTAATTATCGTGATGACGTCCTAATGGACGTAGAATTGTGTATAAACTATGTGTGTTTTGTATCATAAAATTGTTTTGTGTACAGTGTTTTGAAAATACGATTACTCGCGAAACATCTGTAACAAGTTTCAACAAACTGGAACCTGGCATCACGGTAAGAAACCAAAATTTATAAATTTGAATCACGTTATCCGTTAACTAAATACCTTTATAGTATTAATAACTTTACAATTTGGTTTACAAATCACAGTGTAGGTCTTTATGAACAAAATATTCCCGCAATTTTCACATCTTTAAAGTTTTAACTAATATTCTTAAGATTGAATATTACTGTTTCGTTCTGGTATTGAACATCCTTAAAAATAATATTTATTGAATGTGAACTTACAAAAGTATGACAGTTGATTGGATCAGGTACATACCTAGAACAAACAAAAGAAAAAATGATAAGAAACAAAATTCGAGTTAACAGTAATCATGAAATATATATAAATACTGTATTCGAGTTCACAGTAATCATGAAATATAAATGCATTCGAGTTCACAGTAATAATGAAATATAAAAACTGTATTCGAGTTCACAGTAATCATGAAATATAAATACTGCATTCGAGTTCACAGTAATCACGAAATATAAGTACTGCATTCGAGTTCACAGTAATAATGAAATATAAAAACTGTATTCGAGTTCACAGTAATCATGAAATATAAATACTGTATTCGAGTTCACAGTAATTATGAAATATAAATACTGCATTCGAGTTCACAGTAATAATGAAATATAAAAACTGTAGTCGAGCTCACAGTATTCATGAAATATAAATACTGTATTCGAGTTCACAGTAATCATGAAATATAAAAACTGTATTCGAGTTCACAGTAATCATGAAATATAAATACTGTATTCGAGTTCACAGTAATCACGAAATATAAATACTGCATTCGAGTTCACAGTAATAATGAAATATAAAACTGTAGTCGAGTTCACAGTATTCATGAAATATAAATACTGTATTCGAGTTCACAGTAATCATGAAATATAAAAACTGTATTCGAGTTCACAGTAATCATGAAATATAAATACTGTATTCAAGTTCACAGTAATAATGAAATATAAAAACTGTATTCGAGTTCACAGTAATCATGAAATATAAATACTGCATTCG
>JAGFPH010000252.1:0-10927 GCA_018207615.1 Philaenus spumarius | reverse complement strand
ATTTATTTTGTTTAATGATTTTATGTAAAATGTTTGTGTAATAAATAAATAAAATAAAATAATAATAATAATGAACTTTCTCTGTTACAGGTGAGTCATAATGGGTTAACTCTAGACAACCAATTACAAAAATTCTGTAAGTAATAAACATTTCAAATAATAACTGAACATTGCGCTCAAAGCCATAAGGTTGAGCCAGCGAAATTTGTTCTAAAATTGTACAAAATCTTGTGCTGGGAAACAAACACGGTGTATGATGCCTTCCGATTAGGAAAAAGACAAATATTTTTGAAAAGCTATTTTTTCCGTACATTAATCGAGGCTATAACACCTCGTACTGACGCTATTGTCTCCTATTCACTTTAGTTATGAATCCCAAATATCATGTAAATAAAATCGAAACGGCCTATTTTCAAAAGTTAAATTTTTGATTTTCCGGTTCCCTCCGTGTTCGTCGAATTTCAATACATAACTTGGCGCGATTCCCGCTAGGAGCGCAATAAAGTGCACGCGTAACGATGATGACATTCCCGGGGAATAAACAATGCTGCTTTGCTGCCAACTGTACGACAGCACGTGCCTCAGGCGTGCCAACTTCGACATAGCTCATTGATTAACGAACAATAGCAGAAGAGGGAATTTTAATTTTATAGTCCTTTTGTTGTGTTTTCGGTACCGTTTTTAAAAACTCTGTCAGTGGAATATTAATGCCCGCATGTCTGATATGTTATACGTGCGTAGATATTGAGTTGCGCATGCGCGATGGTGCGTTCACACGTGACGAATTGGAATAACGAGTCTTGTTTGTTTTGATATTTCGTTTTAATTGTCTTGCCGGTTTATAGTTTATATTACAACGATTTTAGATCGTATTGTTAATTGGAGGGATTTTAGTAGACTCAAAAGTGTTTTTATGCATAAAAAGTGAAAATAAACTCGAATATTTTCGTGTTTGCCCGATTTTGGTGTTCTTTAATAGTGCTTTTAGATAGTAACAAACCTATAATTTAACGTTTTTATAACTACATAGCATAACTCTCAATTTTATTCAAAACGGGTAAAGTAACGGGTATCGTAATGAAATATTGGATAGTCTACAAAGCATACAATATTCATAGAAAAACAAATTATGCTATACGTTTTGTAAAAGACATAGGTACCCTAAAAAATACGTTTTTATACAGGGTGTCAAATTTGTAAAGATCCAAACTATGGGGAATTGTTCTATGGGTCGAAATAAGAAAAACGTTGATACAAACATAGGCCCGAAAACGTTTCGTTTTCAGATATCCGCCATTTGGTTTTTCATATCTACATAATTCATTTATAAGAACATAATTCATATCTATATCAAAGCCCACTAAGGAATACCGTTGCGAAGCGGCCAATAGGATGGGCGCGCAGCGTTGCCATATGTAGTAACCTCGAACACTCCTGGTATTTACCGCTCGAGGCTTAATCGCACAGTTTAAAGAATTATAAATGCGTTAAGTCAGTCGCTGTAAGTTAAAAGCGCGGGAAGAACGTGACAACGTCGCACTACGGCGATTGGAGCGTTCAAGGACTCGCTGTACGCAAGCCCGTCCCTCAACGGTATTCTTTAGTGGGCTCTGATATAGAGAACGGTTTGACTGATTGCGTTCAACCTTGGACTGAAGTTTAACCTAACAATGATATATCTCAAGAAAAATCCAAAACGTGCGTTTCAAAATATCGGCTGTTTAAAAATTGCAAACCAAAATTACTCAAAAACTGTCCATTTTAACAGAAAATGTCAAGGCACTTTTTTTTTGTAGCCCATTTGATTCCCTATCGTATGGTGTTACAGTCAAAGCAATTGGATGAAGGATAATAGCTAAGATAAGTGTAATAATAGGTTTGTTCAACCCGGCATCCCATACTGACACAGTAAACACAGCAATATTGTATGTATATTTGTTGTCATTATCTTAAATTTAGCTATTATTCTTCATCCGATTGTTTTGACAGTTACACCATCCGACAGGGAAACATAATACAACCCTTCGTTAAATTGTATTATGTTGTTTGTGTCGTGTTATCGTGCTTGTTCAGTGTTGAGTCCCCTACACCTGACGAAGCCGCCTGTGAACGGCGAAACAGCGCTGCACTGTATCTACAGTATAAGGAATTGCTTTGACTACTATACAAGATAATTATCTATATTTTATATACCAGCAATTTGGAAAGCGAATATACTTTATAAAACCTACATGGTCTTATGATAGTACTTCTCGTCTATGAAATATTGTAAAGAAGAAATAATTTCAACCACGCAGTTGAACCGCTGACGTGAGTTGAGCAAATTTCCAAAATTAAGTTTATAGGGCTATGTTTTAGGGTTTCAACCAACAATTTGGGGAGTAGATCTATTCACGACGGTGCTGAATAGCTGCAAAATGGTTCGCACGCCATTCCGCATATTGGGAGTATCTTCAATACACAATGCAATACGTGCTTCGCACGCCATTCTGCATATTGGGACTATCTTCAACATACAAAGCATTGCGTGCTTTGCCCGCGAACTCCTGTATTGGGAGTATCTTCAATACACAATGCATTGCGTTCTTCGCACGCCAACCCCACGTTAGAATCCACCACATGGCTTTGAACTGGGTACTTCTACGGTATTTTACGTTTTGATCGATTTTGGGGGAACCAAGCGAGCTATAAGGTCGCGTAAAAAAAAAACAAAATGCGCAGAATAACATCCTACATTTTTATTTGTAGAAAAAACTTAAATAGTTACTTCCGGTCAAGAAACGAGCTTCCGATTGTCGTTCTTTGGCTAACGAACTCGTCCGAGCGACGTAAACAACCAGCATGTGTACCGAATTTGAACCAAATCGGACTTAAACTGCGGCCGCTAGAGTGCGAACACATATATACAAATATATATATTATTTTAATGACACCTCAAAACGTGATCTGGGGACTATGATCGGTGCTCATTTGCTACTCCCGACCTTGGGTCTTATCATAAGGGCCACTGCAATAGCTCAATTTTCCTATGGAAATTCGCTAATAACAATGAGTTACCTTATATCGATTGTGCCACTTGACTGCTTTCTTGTTATAACACTTACGCGTTTCAGACCATCTGCTCCATCTTCAGAGTTTTTTCACTCAATTCAGATAGTCAATTCAACACAATTACGGACTTACAACATTTACACAAATAGCATATAATAAACGTATAACACAATGCGACACGTGAGACGCGCACAATGTCCTAGGACAACTAACGTATCATATCTAAAACTTCGCAGCGTTGTTTATTTAAGACTTGTATCTTGGATTTTGTTATGTGTCGGTTAGGTGTTATTTGGGTAAATATTGTAAGTTTGTCCGTAGTTGTGTACAATGTTAATGTATTATCGCTCTCAAGTAAATGATAAAAAAAACTCTGATGATGGAGCAGATGCTCTGAAACGCGCGAGTGTTATAACAAGAAAGCAGTCATGAGGTGGAGTCTATACAAGGCCAGTCATTTTTATTTAAACAATTTTGATTTGGATACTAAACAAACATGATTCTTAAATTTTGTAAAGATTTAATTGTTAGGTGACCTCGCAGCCTGAAGGGTAGCGAACATGGCTTGAAACGTTTTGACTTTTGTATAGTTGGGGAAAATGGAGCCCATCAAAACCGCAATAAAACTACATTTCATTTCTATCCAGCCGGAGATAAATTAATTATTACAATTTGGAATTCCGCCAATATCCCGCACAGTACACCCGCATGATTATACAGAACCATGATCGGTTGCAAAGCCGAAACTGCATGAAATTAGTATTAATTAGTTTCACCTAAACAGCACTAGTTGAATTGCGATCGGTGCTTGCGGCGGACTATCTGTCACGCGGGTTGGTCTCTAGACAAGGAACGGAAGTTGACAACCGGAATTCCGCTCGGCAACGCTATCTATCCATTACCGAGCCAACTAAAGACAAGGTTGACATCTTGTGTTGAGTTTCGACAAACAATGGTTTCTCTATTGTAACTATAACGTCATGGCAAGTTCAATCGTTGATTGCACCTGTTTCCGACATTTCATATTGATTATAATGTCAAATTGAAAAATATTTAGCGCCAAAACAAAATTAGGCATCTTAAATTTATCTCTTAAGTTACATTGGTATTTACTTGGGTTTATTTTCGGATTGAAAGTAAAACAAGACATCTACAAAGTGGTATTATTTAGCGACTTGAGATTTAAAAACAATTATTATTTATGTAGGTAGTACTGAATTTATACTAACGCTATAAAATTAACATACAAAAATGTTATACATTATTTTACAGTACCTAATTCTTTCCTCTAAGCTCTATCATTGTTTTTTTGTGAAGGTTATTGAATTGTATGCAATACAATAATAATTCGACCACGCAGCTGAACCGCTGACGTGAGTTGAGCAAATTTCCAAAATTAAGTTTACAGGCCTATGTTTTTAGGGTTTCAACCAACAATTTGGGAAATAGGTCTACTCACGAAGGCGTTGAACAGCTGTCTGTGTGTGCGCAATATATTAGTAGAATTTCTTTGCGCCTAGTGGCCTCGCGAGTTTGCACTTGGCTTCGAACCGGGTACTTTTATGGTAGTTTACGTTTTGACCGTTTTTGGGGGAACCAAGCGAGCTATAAGGTCACGTAAAAAAACAAAATGTGCAGAATAACATGCTACATTTTTTTAAAAAAATTTCATTCTCGTAGTAAAATTCTCAAAAAATAGTTACTTCCGGTCAAAGAACGTACTTCCGGTTGCTGGATTTCTTTGGCTAACGAACTCGTCCGAGCGACGTAGACAACCAACATGTGTACCAAATTTGGACCAAATCGGACTTAAAATGCGGCCGCTAGAGTGCGAACACACACACACACACACATATATATATATTTATATATGTGTGAATTTTAATGACACCCCAAAATGTGTTCTGGGGACCATGATCGGTGCTCATTTGCTACTCCCGACCTTGGGTCTCACCATAAGGGGCACTGCAATAGCTCATTTTTCCTATGGAAATTCGCTAATAAGATCACCAATAGAACAACACCACGGCAGTGTATTAACTATATGACAAAATTTATCAAAATCATTAGAGCCATAATTGAGAACATGATTAAATATACAGGGTATTTCAAAAAGAATAATTGAAGTTTGTAAATTCATATTTTCAATTAAACAAATGTCATTTCATATTTATTTATAAGGTAAGTTGGTGCTTTTCGGTTATGTGTCAGCAAACTTTTCCTAACCTAACGTAACCGGTTCAAAGTTACGGTTATGAGCATTTCACAGTTACTCATAAATATATTTTTGTCCATCTAGAAACGGGTGCACGTACGCAAACAGTCGAAAGCAATTGGCGGCTGGCAAAACACCGTGACAAAGTTCAGTGCGGCAAACATCGTTCTATGCTTGACTCGTACTTGTGTGAGATTTTGTGGCCAGGCCGGCATCACGGAAAAGACTTAATCAAGCAAATTCTCGAAGTTATTGTCGCCTACTGGCCTCCAGAATAAAGGTAACAACTATTCCTGTCATAGTTTATCTTTAGAAAATGTTTAAAGTTTGCCGACACATAACCGAAAAGATCCGGTAAGTTTGGTTACCTTTTGTTAGTTAGATTCCATTTGTGATTTTGCAAACGTTGTACAAACACCCCGTACAAACAACGTTGTACAATAACCCCTTAGAATGATGCAAAGAAGCCTTTTCATCACTAATGGCCGTGGTTGTTAAGGCGTCAAAGCTTTATCAATCGATATGGCAACCATCAATGGAAAAGTTCCGGGTTCAATTCCCATTGACCCCGAATAATTTTCTAAATGGTTTTTTAACAGACATCGTTGGCTGTGGTTAATTATACGTAAAACTGTAGGTCCCGTCTTCATTAGCCTTAAGTGCAAAACAGCAGGACGTTAAACCAAAAAAAAAAAAAAAACATCACTAATTGTAACGTAAATATCTATTATGTTCAAATGGAAAGTCGACTGATTACTGACACATTATGTTCGCCATGAAATAATCGTCTTCATCCAATCGATATAACATTTCGTCACAAAACTCCTTATTACGAGCAAAACTGACAGAGTCTTTTGGTTCTTATACCATTGATAATTTGCAAGGTAAAAGATCAAAACGTTGTCTCAACGGTGTCGTGCCATCTCGTCCAAGTGCCATCTCGTCCAAGTGCTATCTCGTCCAAGTGCTATCTCGTCCAAGTGCTATCTCGTCCAAATTCCACGAACGTAGGGAGTTAATTCTCTACCTGCCAACTAGTGCCAACACAGGTTAAACATTCGCATGCCGGAATGTGCTTTGTTAGTTTAAAAAGGATTAAGTAGGGTGACTAAGTCACTCGTACGTAGAGGCAAGATGAAACTATACAAAGTGGGTTGGGTACAGATCGATGATGATAATAAATTCTGATCTGCTTGATCACGGGAAACCATTACTTAACCGAGAGTCACGATACACCGAGTGAAGAATACAATTGATTATAGTTCGATACAAAACGTAATTTACAGAAATTAGTTGTATTGTCTTTACGGCTAAGTAATTAATGATGCTTGTGACAGGAGAGGCGGATATCCGGTCGATAGGTTACTTCTGAAGGTCGTATCGAGAAGACCGTGGTTTGCAATCTGTGAAAGGTGGGTAGTCTTTTGTAAACAAGCCGGACACGTACATCATTTTATTAGCAACAGCCCAAGAAGACGTCATAACTAGCTAAATATCCATGCTTCCCTATTAGCCCAGTCAACGAATGCCCAAAAGGGGTGTCTAGAAGGAAAGTCAATAAGCGGAAAGACCAACTATGGTACATTGTTTGGGGTACCTAGTAGTATAACATACTAAAGTCCTTGACCCTAGGGGTGGTGGAAGAGGGGGAGGGGGGTTAAAGGTACCATTTTTTGATTTTTTTGCCTATATCTCAGTAGGTTTTGGTTATACAAAAAATATATACGTATACAAAATTAAAGCTGACAAAATTCTCTAAATTTTATATACCTATAGTAATTTTGTTATCTGTAACCGTTAATGAGATATACGCTCTCGAAAATCGGTAATTTAAAAAAAAAAAAAACGTTTCTTCGCATTGGAATACTTTATTATTTGTTCCCCACGCGGTCTACCCTCGTGAGCTCTCTCCAGTTCTTATCTCGTTCGTAGAAAGTTAAATTATTGTGTATTTCGCCTCAGTATATTATTTTATTTTATTATTACTATTATGTCGCTATGTCGACGGAAAATGTTTTGTTTCTCGCTTTAGTTGAGTTAGTTTATATAACGTCATACGTCCGTAGGAAGTCGAATTATTGTGTTTTTCGCCTTTATATTTTAATATTATTATATCCGGTATATTTTATTAGTATTATATGGGGTATATTTTATTGTTATTATTATTATATCACAATGTCGACGCAAACGTATTTTGTTTGTGACGAGAACTTGTACGAAAGTGGTGAGAAAGTGTCCTGAAATTTGAAAGTTGGCCGCCACATTGGAAAAATGGCGGGTAAGTTACAAACTTTAAAGTCACCGAATTAAACAGAACTAAAAGTCCAGGGGAGTTACTATTTAACTTTTTTTAATAGCTCTTATAGATTCCAAGAGAAAAAACTTTCACGCTTATACAATCACGCTTATCAATGATAACCACCCAGGTTCTTCGCCTATAAAAAATAAATCAATCACCCTGTATACAAAGTATTCAGAAAAATAGTTTTCAGAACATGATTTCCCAAATCATAATAAAGTGAAAAGTTCCAATAAACATGGGTCCAAAATTGTTCTGTTTTCTGTCTAGCCGCCATTTTTTGTACAAAATAATTCATATCTAGAGAAATGGTTGACTGATTGAGTTTAAACTTGGCATGTAATTTAACGTAACAATGTTCTATCTCAACAAAAATAAGCGATTATATCCAATCGTGCTTTTAAAAATCGCGGCTGTTTGATTATTTCAAAAATAAATTACTCAAAAACCGTACCTTTTAACAAATAATGTCAACATACATTTTTTGTAGCCCTTTTGATTCCCTATCGGATGGTCTCACTGTCAAAACAATCGGATGAAGGATATTAGCTGCGTTAAAGATAATTACAGCATGAATACGTATAAACAATATTGTGTGTTTACTATTTTGTTGTAGGATGCCTGGTAGAACAAACCAATTACACATAACTAACACTTCTTTAAAAATTCTTTGTTTAAAATGGATTTGAGTATTTTAGGTTTGAATATTTCAAATAGCCGCCATTTTGAAAAAGCCTTATTGGATATAGTCGTTTATTTTTGTTCAGATAGATCATTTTTAGGTTAAACTTCATGCCAAGTTTGAATTCAATCAGTCAAACATTTCTCTAGCTATGAATTATTTTGTAAAAAGAAAAAATAGCTGCTAAACAGAAAACGGAGCATTTGTGGACCTATGTTTATTGGAACTTTTCATCTTATTTGGGTGTGGGGAATGACGCCCTGAATTCTTGGAACCTTTTTTCTAAATACTCTGCACACTGAATTTCGAGTTTCAGAAATAAAGTTGATTAATTTCGCAATGGTCCGTGATTTCAGAGGTTAAAACTGCATTCATTAGTTTAACTGTTTCATAACTATTAATTACCTTATTTAGAGGTGATGATGTCGAACAATCCTTATGTAGATATGATTACTATATCTTCTTCATATGACGCGTTTCGACTATTATTCAGTCATTATCAAATAAATATACAAAAACAAACACATAAACAACACAAAACACACGTTCAAGATTTTCACATTTAAAATCACTTTACACAATTTAAAAAAACTTTATACATGTGCACACGGATGACGCGCGTTGCTGGTGACCGTTCTCGATAACGTTCGATCGTCAATTGAATTAATAGGTAGTCACGCGATAAGGGTCTCCGTTATTGAGAAGGGGTACACAGTTCTATACGTCATGACTCGCAATTATTGTTCTTTACACTATCGATTAGGTCAAAAATGGTGTGAGAATGAAACTGTAGTTTATTATTGAGTAAATGGTCGGGGTTGTTTTTTTGCATTTTATAAATATTGAACTCCTCTAACGCGTTCATTAACGGACCTTTATTGCAGTGGTGTAGTATACTTAGATTAGTGTTAATGTCCGTGTAATTATGATTAGTATCTATTAAATGTTCAGTGAATTTGGAGTCAATTTTTTTGGTGGTGGGTCTTTTGGAAGAAGGAATGTGTTCTTTAAAACGGGTTTTAAACGTACGTCCGGTTTGGCCTATGTATTTTTTCGGACAATCGTTGCACGATAGCTGGTAAACACCGCTGCTGTTGAACTGGTCTGGGTCTCTTGTTTTTTTCGGTTTTAAAATGTTTTCTAAATTGTTGGAAGTCCTGTATGCTATGTGGTAACCTTGTTTTCGAAAAATGTTATTTGCAGTATGTTCAACGGCTTTGTTGAAGTCTACAGCAATGTATTTTGGTTTTGGGTGATTGGCTTTTATAGTTTTCCTTCTTTTTAGTTGTTTCTTTATTATTTTATCCACTATTGAGGTGTTGTAGTGGTTAGAAGCAGCTATATGTTTTATGGTGTTGATCTCCTGCTTGAAGTCTTCTGCATTCATGGGAATGTTCAGTAGTCTGTTCACAAAACTGTTGTACGCTGCAAATTTATGTGATATGGGGTGGTTAGAAGAGGCGTGAATGGTGTGGCTAGTCTGTGTGGGCTTTCTATATATTTTAAACGTGTGTTTTCGTTCTGACTTAGTGATGGAGATATCTAAGAAGTTCAGTCTCTGTTCACATTCTATTTCACTGGTGAATTCTAGGTTGGGGTGAATTTTGTTGAGATAGTTCAATAAAAGACCGGTTTGTCGTGTATTGCCGTTGTACAAGCAAATGATATCATCCACATATCTGAAATAATAAATTATCTTGTTGTGGTGCTTGTTGATGTCATTCATGATGTAGGTGGTTTCAACATGATTTAGAAAAATCTCGGCCATAATGCTGGACAGCGGTGACCCCATAGCTAAACCTTGATTTTGGATATAGAATTTGTCATTGAATGCGAAATAGTTCTGTGCTAGGCAAACGTTCAGTAGGTTGATTAATTCGTTTATCGATTCATTTTTTAACTTCTTATTTAGGCGTAAATTGTTCTCCAGTATTGACACTGTTTCACTCACTGGAACATTGGTGTATAGATTCACAATGTCGAACGAAACTAACGTAGATCTATCTGGGATGATGACTTTGTTTATTTTATTGATTAGGTCCAAGTTATTCTTAACGCTAAATGTACTGTCAAAGGTGACATATCTTCTTATTATTTTGTCCAAAGTTCTTGAAATTCTGTAAGACGGTGCATGCATAAAATTTACGAGAGGTCTTATGGGGTAACCTAATTTATGTATTTTAGGTAAACCTTTGAGGTGTGGAATGGCGGGTTTGATCATTTTGGCAAATCTCTTCTGTGGTTCTGACAATAGGTGACTACTCTTATTAATTTCTGCTTTAATATTATTGTTAAATGTTTTTGTGGGATCCTTACTTATTTCATCGATTTTATTGCTATTTATAAAATGTAATGTTTTATTAACGTAATCGTCATTGTACATGACTACTAGAGCGTTACCTTTGTCAGCTTTTGTGACTATAGCATTGTTTTCCGTTAGTTTAATCTGAATATTCTTAGCAGAAAAATTATCTTGTTTAAAAGTAGGTTTAGTATAATATGGTTTATTCAAAACTGTGGATTGTACTTTGTCACTAATTAAACATCGTGTGACGTTCTGCTTATCTAAAGGTAAACATTGAATAGCGGCCTCAAGTCTAATGAGATCTTGTTTACGGTTGTCTTTCACTGGGCCTATATTATGTTTTAAACCTTTATTTAATAAGGCCGTTTCCTTATC
>JAGFPH010000251.1:705993-776762 GCA_018207615.1 Philaenus spumarius | reverse complement strand
TTAAAACATCGGTAAATTTTGTCATCTCAATGTAACACATAAAAATTGCGGTAAGTATAAATTAAAACACAGGCTTCCGTAAGGAATATCTACGATACCTTTGACGGACCGACCCCATACAACGTCCATCAATCGAAAACAGTGGCAAAAGTAAGCGTTTATACCTAACGAAATTTATAAAATGTAGCATTTCCTTCATTTTTGTTCAAGATATGTTGGTGTGTCCAGACAATTTGTACACTCTGTATCTGTAGAAATATAGACTAAGAAAATAAAAGGTACCAGAAACTGGCACATACTTTCTCACAAACATATTTAAATTATTAAACAGATTCACTGTGACTTCATAATTGTTGGTGGGGTAGGAGAGGTGATTTATTAAAGTAGGAGATTAACTAATAAATAGTACTATTATTATCTAGAGAGAAAACTATTCAATCGATTTCGAACAAATTTGCATCAAACATGTCAATTAGGCCTGTATAGATGCACGAAAAAAGGTTTTGAAAAACAACCCACTTTATGGAAAAAAACCCCAAAAATCAGTTATTATTATTAGGTAAAAGAAAATTTTTAGAAAGATGCTGTTTTTTGCATATGGAAGGGTATATTAAAGGCTAAAAATAAGCTACATTTGATCAAAATCGCTAGAGCCGTTTTTTTATAAAAAAATAATAACTGATTGTTGGGGTTTTTTTTGCCAAAAAGGGTGTTGTTTTTCAAAAATTTTCAAAAACATTTTTCGTGCATCTATAAAGGCCTATTTAACATGTCTGGTGCAAATTTGTTTGAAATCGATCGAATAGTTTTCAATCTAGCTTTGTATACATACAGCCATACTGACTTACAGACAGACATTTTGTAAAAAACACTTTTTTGGACTCAGGGGGTTCCAAAACGAATATTTCCACAAAAATCTCAACATCGATTTTTCCTTTCTCTATACTTTCTCTATAATATAGTTTAGTGAGAAAGTAAATGGAGCATTCTGTTATTGTCTCTCAGCTCAATAAAGTAGATGGAATTTAAAATAGCTATTTTCGTGTAATCTTAATGCTTCATCTACAACAATTTCTTGGAAAGTTACCTTATTTTTAACACTTGCAAATCTGAGTTCGACAGGTAGAACTTTATTACCTAACACATACCTCTTATAATTTATACTTTATGAAGTATAGAGTGTATATACTTTATCATATTTGCTAATTTTACGTGACGATCATTTAAAAAAGCTTAGGTTTGGAGGGGAATTATTTAGGTTGATATTATTGTGTTAAGAAAAGTAACACATTATTATTATGCCTGTTTGTTTGTTTTTGTTTTGTTTTTTTGGAACCGTGAAAGTGAAGGAATATTCATTTTGAAAAATGTAGCTCAAACCCATTTATAAAATGCAAAACTTTACACTGTTTAATAAGCTCTCAAAGTATTCTGTACACGGATTACAAATTGAAAACACAAACACCAAGGTTTTAGCATAAACTGACTGCTCGTAATACTTTTAGCAGGTGGAAGATTAAAATTTGTAAACACAAACGGTACAGAATAGGGTACGAAAACTATTATTGTATATTTTAAAATCATAAAATTCACATCTGGATATACACGTGTTTCTTAGAAATGTCAGGTGTTGTTTAATTTTAGCAAAACAATGTGTAAATAATCTTCATGGATAATTTTGCGAGTAAGATATTCGAATCCCATCCCATGGGTATTTCAGTGTGCTACGTGTAGCAAATTAAAAGTTTTCCGAATGGCGTACATTACTGGGACATTTGAAAGTTGCAATACAGTTAAAATTTCTGTAGCAATAGTTTTAGATATTATTTTAATTTATTTTATCCAGCCATTATAAGGAATTCAATAAAAATGGAACGTGCCCAGAGGGTTTCCATTGCATGGTTTCCTATTAAGGTGTGCATTGAATCAGCAGTATAAACCTTACTCTGATTTCTAGGTTTTTTTAGGTCTACCAATCTTTTAAATAGGGGTGTTTGCATATTTTAATTTCACTTTTTTTAAATGCTCTCTCCTTTAAATACCAGAGAAAATGATGGAAGACGAAGAAAGTAAAATGGAAAATAGACAAAGGAAACATATTTTTTGCAGTTAAATCTAGGTACAGGTAACCTCATGAAATTAATGTTTCAGAATAAAATATTTGCAGCAACCGACTTTTAGTTCTACTTTTAGTAATATTCGTTCTACGATTCTCATCTTGGTTGTTCAGTTGGTCATACCTTCAACACGAGGTTGTTTTGTTTGGTTGTATTGTGACTGATTTACCTAGCCAAAGACGGCTATTTCTTTCTAATATTATAGAATAATGCTTTAATTTCGATTAAAAGGTCGATCTGAACTTTGCTAGGTTATTGTGTTACCTACTTTGTTAGACATTATTATCCTCTGAGATTTACTTGCTGTATCTATCACTCTCAATATCTGACCGGTGGTCTGTTTGGTGCGTTTATCACAGAATCCCTTAAATTGTTTTTCTGTCCATGAGCCTTTACATGACCCACGGAGTATTCATTACTCCCGACTGACCTGTATAATTTAGATCTAATACATGTTCTTTTCGGATATTTAGGGTTGTAAATTGATCAGTGAATTGTTTTGGAAGCGTAAACGTTTATAGGCGCACCGTGTCCAAAATATTTTGCGTGCGGTGAATCAGTAGGCTACGCTCTACTATAAATATAGTTCACATGTGTATGTAGCAGCCAACATTCATTATCATAGCAACCAATTAAATAAAATGACAGGTAAACAGTTGATTCAGATGTCCAGCTTAAAATAACAAAAAATAATTTCCATTATATATTTTATATTTATCAGAATATCGCCATAGAAGTTCACACTTCTCCCGCATGGTCTTCACACACCTGGATTCGTTTTTTAGATCTTTTGTATGAAATTCTCTTTGCCTGGACCATGTTGTATTTTTTATCTTATATTATACCTTGGCAATGCTACGGTTTTGGCCTTGGTCACTTCAACACGCTTTCCGATCCTTACGCAGCTGTACATCCAGTTCCTGACTGTTTGGAGTTTTCTTGTACTTAGTTCATTATCTAAGCCTCGACTGCATGTTTAGTTAAAGGTTTTCTATGCTTCTTGCACAACTTAAACATTCCAATCTTTACTTGTCGAATGGTGTCCGCTTCTTTAAACTGACTTATTTGCTGTTGCCAATAATGGCCTCGAAATTTAACTGAACGAAATATTTATCAAAGTATTTTACAACTTTCGTAAAAGTCCAAGATTCTGATCTTAATATTAAAATAGTTTGTTATAAATCCAATAAATTATATCCTCCTAACACATGCTTGGTCTATTGATGCAACTCTACACCGGATTTAATTTGATGAATTTCTACGGTGTCCCATTACACTCTGGCATATTAATTAGTACATTTCTAATGAAACTAGAGCTCTGTTCAATATCATCATAGCCACCAAGTATCCAGTCATATATTCTAATCCTCCCCATCCAATAACTGTATCCTCTACCTATTACGTACGCCAATTGAAACAGTCATAAAATAGTTTTTGTGTTTTCTAGAAAGGCGAGGTATTGATTCGTAACCTTATTTGAAAAGGTAAACACTGTAAATTGATCTGTGGTCAATGATGCTTAAATAATCCTTTTCCGTTGTAAAGAATGGTAACGTAAACCACCTGTAGGACACTGGAGCGAAATAACATTGACATATACTCAATAACCGTCAATATAGAGGCGTCAAGCGTGGGACGATGAGATTGGTCAATAGATTAACAGAAGCTGTTTTACTGTCTAGTCACCATTGTCTAATATTATTGGTTTAATCTATTCTTGAAACAAATTAAAGCTATTATTAATTATTTGACCATTTACCATAATCTGTCAGAATCAATAAACTATGTTTTAATACGTCTGGTATTGATTTTAACACAACAATTATGGAAAATGTTTGAATAATCAATAACAACAAAATTGTTCATTCATTATTTCCAAACAATAATCCAAACAGAGAAACTAAAAGCTATTTGCCCTCGGAAAGTCAAATATATTTAAAAGAATCCAGGTGTGCTTAAGACCACAGGGAGATGTATAAGCTTTAGCGATAATCTGATAAATATAAAACAATTTATGGAAATTATTTTGGTTGCTAAAAAATATTGCATAAAACAAATTTGATTATTTTAACACTACTAAGTAAACTATTTTAACACAACTTACAAAATGAGAAAGCACAATGTCCATTTCAGAGGTATTACCAAGTAAACTACATACTCTGCTATATACACGTGTACTATATATAGTAGAGCGTGACGGAAAAATATGTGACGGTAAAATCCGATTCACCGCCCGCAAAGATTTTGGACAACTAAGCATGATTATAACATTTAATTGTGGTAGTTTCATTGGGAAAATATGGTGATTTGATATTATTCTAACAGTGTAAAACACTTCAAATGTCTAAAATACTTGGAAAAATGTTCACCCTGGTTTCGGCTATGCCTAAACTATGTTTGCTTATAACGCTAATCAGAAGTGTTTGCACATTGGTTGCTAAGGTAACCAAATTGATATTTTTAACCCACACATTAATATAATTAACTGTATATACAACAAATTAAGGGTTAACAATTTACAGATTATGAACCCGGCAGGCTGGCGGCTCCTGAAATCAAAAATACCTCCTGCACTAAACACTGGCAAGCAATCCCTATCCTTTAAAGCACTGCACAATTTTACCCAAACTGACCAGTAATGAATTGAATTTGGATTAGAGGATTGCACGTTAAAGTTGTTTTCCCAAATTAAGACCTCATGACATGAAAATTTTGCAACAGTTACACCAGATGGTAGTATTATTACACTCACGTGATTTATAAAAAAACATAAAAGTATCACGTCTAA
Organism: Philaenus spumarius; assembly: GCA_018207615.1. Lineage (NCBI taxonomy): Eukaryota > Metazoa > Arthropoda > Insecta > Hemiptera > Aphrophoridae > Philaenus > Philaenus spumarius. The sequence goes on along the minus strand of JAGFPH010000251.1, from coordinate 771,857 downwards.
CATGTTGGACAGATTCCAAAGACATTTTCGTAAAAATTCACAAATTTCTCAATATGTGTTAAGTTTGATAATGATGATCCTGATTTGTATTTGTAAAGGTTAACCTTAAGAATATTAAGTAAACCCGGCTATAACTTTACCTAATTAATTTGCAAAGAGAAATCTCTCAGTTTGGATGTGAATTATAAAGAGCCCGTACTTTATGTACTTGTTTACATACAAAAATCGGGTTTCTAGTGACAGGCACAACATGTTTAGTTAAAAAGGCTATCAACTCCTAAAAGCGAGTGTATTTCCGTACGTACGTGAGTAACATATAATATAACAACTGATTTGACCCATCATCTGTAATACTTAAACAAACCCAGTGTAGATTATACTTTGGGGTTATGTTTACAACTTCAATCATTATAATTTCTAATGAAGTTGATTTTTTTTAAATATGAGTTACGGAAAAAAATTATGTTATAATACGTTATAATATTTGATTTGAGGTTGTAAAGTGTATATAAATACAACATTTTATCATCACAATATTAAACAAATAAAAGAGCCCTGTGGCGACAAAATCACACTGATTTAAATAAAAACCCGAGCCACAAAACAAGGAGCAAAAACTATAACTAAACAACTAAATTGTAAGTTAAGTTTAATACCTTTCCCTTATGTACATTTCGATGACATGGTCATCATCCTCAGAGGGTTTTAACACTACTAAAGTATACATAAAATATTACAGCCCTATATATACTATACTCGCCCTCCCCCCACTCCTCCCCATACCGGTTAATCCAAGACCGACCTGGTGGGGGAGAGGGAATGGGAGGAGCCACATTAAATCTACAACATGTATCTATTAGTAACAATAAAAACCAATTTAACAATAAATTATAAAACTATTAAATACAAAAAATAACAAACTGGTCTACTAAAACTATAAACAGTCAAACAGAAATTAAAATAATAATAATAAAATAAAATAAAACACTAATAGGTCTAATGAAATAAATAACAAACAAAAGAAATTAAATACTTAATAAAATAAAATAACACAAACTTTAAAACCCAATATTAACAAATACAGATCAACAAAATATAAATAATATATTTCTATGGTTTAAAAAATACATAAAAATTCTGTAAAAGTCAACAAATTGCATAAACAGATTTTAGACATTAGTAAGCCTAAAGATAAATTAGATCTTAATGTTAATAAATTTCCACCTTTGGTTAAAAATGAATCCAATCAGACCTTTAATAAAGATGAAACGGATCTTTTGAGTAAGGGACTTAAGTTTTCACTCAATAATTGTAGGCCTACTCACAACATAGTGGAAGATATAGTAGCTAATATTGAGAGTAGTATTCACTACTTAAAAGATTCTGATAAAAATTACATTAGGAATGCTTGTAAAATTCAAATCCAAGCGAATTTAGGCAGTAAAAAATCGGGAATTAAATATAATTTAATAAAAAAAGAAATGGGTATAATTAAAGGTCTCAGACAGAAGGATTGTTTTTACCTTAAGGCTGATAAAGGTTACACTGTAGTGATTTTGGATAAAGCCGATTACTTTAGTAGGGTTTCAAAAATGTTAAAAGAAGGACCTTATAAAGAAATATCTAAAAATCCACTTAACAAATTTGTTAGAAAAACTAAAGATACCATAAAAAATTGTGGTTTGGTGATTCCTTCGGTGATTCTTCGGCTCAAGACCTTTAATTTGATGTACAACTCAACCCATGCTCTCATTTAAGATTTTCTTCTGACTCCTTGTGGGCCGTCCCCCCAAAGTGGTAGCGGCTCATTGAAATTGTGGTAAAATAGTGTTTTATGCCCAGTAACAGTGTACCAAGTTATATAGTTCTATCTGTAACCGTTAAAAAAATATTAACCCATTCCGGGACTTTTCACAACCCCTGTATAAACAAACAGACAAAATACATCTAGGACCAAAGAATAATTTCACAAAGTTTTACATCCATCAAAATAATTAAAACAAAGGTACTCATTAAAGTCAGTAAACAGTATTTGATATAATCTATCCTCAAAATGCTGTTGTTTCACTTATCGTTGGACACGGTTGCAACAACGGTGAGAATGTTGCATTTTTCACACTGTGCAATGTTTTTAATGTTTATTTTAATCCATAAAAAAGAGTATTAGAATATTTTCAAAAGTAGGCCTAAATAAGTAAAAAGAATTTTACACACTTGTTTTGTGTTGTTTATAACGTGTTCGTTGTAGTTATATTTTTAGTTAAAATACTTATTAAATGTTACTTTCAAGAAATTTGCAGAATATGTTTGTAAAATACGTATTATTTTCCCGTAAAATTCATACAGTTTCACATTAAATATTGTATTCTCAATATATCTTGGTATCTATTTTGGTTTACTAGAAGACAATGTTGTAAACTTAAAAATTCGATCACGCAGCTGAAACGCTGACCTTAGTTGAGCGAATTTCCAAAATTAATTTTATATGTTTTAGGGTTTCAACTAAGTATTTGGGAAACTGGTCTACTCACAACGGCGCTGAATTGCTGCCTGTGTGAACGAAATATATTAGTAGAATTTGTTTGCACCTCAGCCCCAGTTTGTTTGTTTTCCTTTGTTCCACTCGCAGCAGAAAAATTCGCTTTGCGAATACTTTTATGGTATTTTACGTTTTGATCGATTTTGGGAGAACCAAGCGACCTTTAGAGTCGAGAAAAAACAAATATGCAGAATAATATCCTGCATTTAATGTTTTGGATAAAACTGTAAGAAAGTTTCAATAGCATACAAAACATTTAAAAAAATAGATGCTTTTGATCAAAAAACATACTTCCAGTTGTTGGGTTTTTTTTTGCTAACAAACCCGTACAAGCGACGTAGATAATCAACGTGTGTACAAAATTAAGACCAAATCGGTCTTAAAATGCGGCCGTTATAGGGCGAACAAATGTATACATATACGTATAAATATGACACCCCAAAACGTGTTCTGGTTACCATGATCGGTGCTCATTTACTACTGCCGACCTTAGTTATTACCATAAGGGTCACTGCACAGCTCATCTTTCCTATGGAAATTCGCTAATAAAGCTTTGTAGCATAAAGTCGGACAGACATAAGAAAACTTTAATTAAAGAACAAAATTATACTAAATGGGTTACACCCATCTTCAGAAACTGTAACTGATTTCAAAACTGTCCAATGTTTAGAAAAGTGAGGAAGGTAGTTCATTTAAAGTATCTTTACAGTTTCAGGGATGCCAATGGGGCTAAAATATCACCTACCCGACAGTGTGACGGTGTGTGGTTGTTTCTCATTAAATGAAATGTCCAGATGTTCGCTGGGACAATTCCATCGGACTTACGGTATAATTTAATCCTGTTTTCAAGAAGTTACCGCTGTGGAAACAAAGTAGTCTATAGGAAGTAATGTGAAGAATGAGGTTTGTTAGGAAATATTCAAATATTGTAGTACTGACAATATTTAAATAGAAAAACAATTATTATTGTTTCGTTGGCAGTGGAAAAGTGACTGAGTTCTCTTGTCGTTTCAATACAGACACAAATGGTGACACTATTTTCTCAAAGTCAAATTGTTGTTTCGCTGAAATTGATGTTTCACTTTGAAAATCTTGAGTTGTGATCGAACCAAGCAACTAACATTTTTTTTCAGAAAAAAAGTTGTTTATTTACGAATTTTTTTACTAAAGGTATAATAAGCAGCAAATTGACAAGAAACATTTATTTTGGTTTTATTTGTAAATGACTGTATGTATACGTCAGTACTCAAAGTTAAATTATCTTTAATGAATCTCGATATAGTATTTTTTCCTCGAAAAGAGACTTTTCGAAAGAAAGTATTTGGTAAAAAAAAATTTAAACTCACGGCGGTAACTTGATCGAAAATTAGTTTTTTTTTCGCTACGTCAATAGGAGCACCCGAATCTATTTCGTTCATCTTTTCTGGCAAGACTGCTAAACACTCTTGCCTCATGTATTTGAATACTGTTTCGAACGTACATCCCACAAACACGACATACCAATACAAACTTCAATAAATTGGTATGCCCAAAATACTTTTTGTTTTCACTCGCCATGTTCACTCATCAAAGCTCACACAAATACTGAATGAAACAAACATCATCCGGCAGTCGCGAAGAACCCATACACGTTCCAATCTGTTGGAGTCGGACGTGTCGGCCAACAAATAGGATCGTGTATGGGGGGGGGGGGGGGGTTTCTCCGGACATTTCAAATTGCGGAGTGTGGTAGTAGAAGCTAGCCTTGTAAATCATTCCGCCAAAGTTACACCCACCATCTCTACAAAATAATTCACTCTTTTTAAAACTTAACCTTACTCTGGATCACCCCTTTTACAAGTATAGCCTAAGATTCCAATCACTGTCAACATATGAAAAAGCACCACCCCTTTTTTTTAAAATAACATAAGCTGGGCAAATCTTTCAAAAGTACTATCAACTACACAAAATTCAAAACTACATTTATAATTGTTTAATTTAACCCGTAAGAGTCACAATTTTTTTGGACTTATCTCAACATTGGGTTTCCCTTCTAAAAATTGTAGCCCAAAATACCACCCTAGTGTAAGATTGTCTTACACTCTCCTCCCAAAACGAGCAGTTTGTAATGCAAATATATACTTTCGACTGCCCGGCAGGGTTCCTGGCCGGTGTCTGTGGTTCCATGGAGTGTTTGTTAACCTTGCTATAAACACACAGGACAGTTTTTACTTGGTTATATAAGTGTCTGCTTGTTTAACCGCACCGGAACGTGAGACGTAACGCACTCTGGCTTTGATATCATTCACAAGAAGAGCTTCGTTGTGGTTTGTAGACTATGGGCTGTACATTTCTTCAGCTGGAGTAACATCAAATTTACCGTTCATGATTTATCCGTATGGAAAAAAATTACTAGACAAAGTTTATTGTTGCAGAGCCATTGCTGAAATTTAATCACCAGCTTTAAATACTCCAACAATACATTGAAAATCCAAATTATCCATAATATGTGTTGAGACACCCAGATATTTCACGCAGGTTTTGGGCAGAGTTTTGCATAAAGTGAAAAGCAAAATAATATCTAAAGATAATTAACTTTAAGTTAATAATATCTTTATTCATAATATTACATAATAGTAATAATAATAATTTATAGTATCTTTGTTCATTTAAAATGTTTGGCAGTCTATTGAACAATTACGAGATTTAGGCTAGGGTAAACCTAAAATCTACACTAGACCGGGGGCTACAAGGAAGTGAGTTTGCAAAATGTGAGGACCTCATTTTATCAACGTATATTAGCTTAAAATAGCTCAAAGATTAATAATCCTGTACTTGCCGGTCCATTTCTTGGTATATTTCCTTTTTATACCCCCTCCTATTACCTATTTATAATGAAAATCAATGAAGTGGATTAGGAGTCATTTTAGCCATAATTTATAATTTCCATTATGATGAAAGTGATGATAGGATAATCAATAAACAAACATTTTAATTTAAAAAAAACATTTAGTATTAATATAAAAATATATCAGAGGAAACAGCGAAACTAAATATAAAGATATGAAAACACAGAAAATTAGTCATTTTTATTTAGACAATCATTATTTATAGGTTACATTTACACAATGCAAAACGATAGTCCAGTCAATAAATTACCAAAAGGGGGATGAAGAGGACAAGGAGAGCATTTGACTTTTGAAATTTGTTGGGATACGTAGGAGGTAAACATACTAAAAGCCCCGCCCCTACTTCTGCCGTTTCATGGGGAGAGGGGGTGGAAAGATCCCTTTTTCGAGTTATCGCTTATATCTCGAAAACAGTGAGTCGTACAGAAAATTTGTTCATTAAAATGAAAGCTGACAACACTTCCTTCAATAAAATTTATTTTCACCTCACGTTTTTCGTCAATTTTGACTTTTTAACTCCTCATCCTTCCTTTTTACAGACAATTCGACTGAAAGCAAGTTGTAGAAAATTGTATTTCCTTCAAAAGTATATACACTTTTACTAATTTTTCTTCAACAGGTCAATAGTTACGACAATTTGAAATTGTTTGCTAAATTGAGTGATGTTTGGTACAAAACTGTGCTTGGGTTATTTTCTTTATTCATAGCTACCTATACGAGATAGTATAGTGTTTATTTACTTCTAAGGGTTTATAATATATGGTAAGTGTACATTATCAAGTATTTGTTGTTTTATAATGGGAGGATATATTATATTAAATTTTGCTAAGTTTATTGATTTACATTAATTTATTGATTTGTAAAAGTATTTTTATGTGCACATAGTTTTCATATGAGTATCTAAATGATACTTCTTTCAGAAGTGTTAACAAATTTATTGACTATAACACATTGCCGTAGATTTTGAAGGTTCATATTTGGCGACAAAATTAGCAATACCATGTTATATTTAACGATAGATTAGGTAGAAATATATTTTAAAGGTAAAAAATCGAAAGAACTTGGAGCTGTGCAACACGGCCGGACAGATATGGCGGATAAGGGTTGATAACCTAATTAAACATACCCTTAACTTATGTCTTCAAAATTCATGAAGTAATTCTAAAAAGGAGTTCCTAAAAAGTCAAAAAGGTTAACAATGTAACATTAATGGCGTAAGGTAATCTGTGAACAAAACTACTTAACCCTCTGCCGCATGATGGCCTAAGAATTGATAATGTTATTTTCACTCCAGAATGGTCGCTAATGGTACATTTTACCAGGGTTTTTGATCATGTGCTGTATGCGGATTGATTCCTTCTCAGTACCTTACTTACTAAAATTGATTCAGACTATAAAAATAAAATGTAAATTTCAAAATGTATTTATTGCAAAGTATATTACTAGATGATGGAGTATCCTTATATATAATACGTGAACCAGTTTTTTGTGAACACAACTCCTCCCTTATTTCTGGACCAAATTTAATGTTTGAGTTGTCAAAAATTCGTTTCATTTCGAAGTTTTGCAATAAGGTTTTAGATGTCAAAAATTCTTCTGGTTTTCCCCACAAGATTACCATGGAACGAATTTAAAAACCATTTCTATACAAAACAGCTGTTTATAATAAAAAACAAACTAATCCAGCTGCTTTCGTGGATGTAAATAATGATGTTTATAGTAAATTAAACATAATTTTAGGTTAGGCCTAGACCGTTGAAACAACTTCTTGAATGTATTTACATTCATTACCATAGCAACCAATTGAATAAAATAACAGATAAAACAATTGATTCGGATATCCAGCTTTTAGTACAAAATAATATTTTAAGTTAGGCCTATAATACTGAACCAACACATGTTTCAACACACAAACTAATAAAAACTTGCTTTAATTAATTTAAAAATAAGAAAAACTACGTTACTTACTAGTTATTTATTGATAGTACACGGTAATTGATAGTGAGTAACTTTTTGGTGAGGTTTTTGACCTGAGCCTTATGGTTCTTTTAACTTTTATTATTACTGTTGTTATAAAATATACGAAATAATTTTATTTAAACATTTAACATTATATACCATCTTAGTTTTGAGGTCATTATTAATCCTACACTTTTATTATAAATAAAACATAACATTATGTTTTTAGAAGGTTCCATCGGGGGTTGGCGTGCGGGGGTCTCCCCTAGTGTGTGTTAATTTAAAACATGTTTTAGATGAAACCCAATGATCAAATAAAACAAAAGAAAACGTGTTTTGGTTTAACAATTATGAAAAATCAACTAGTTTTGCACCTTTTAATTAATTTATTTATATCCAGACATTAATTTTTCTATAAACTAAATTTTACTTTAGACTGGTATTTACACAAATGTTGCCATTTTACATTTATTTATTTCCAGACTATTATCTTTACTTTTAGAGTTTTCCTCCTTTTATAATTACGACAAGAAAGCTTACACAATAGAAACTATAGTTTTTCAATATTTTCGAAACTGTTAAATAGTTACCAACTTGAAAAAAAATTGAGAGCCTTTCAATTTGATACTAAATAATATTTACAATTAATTCTATTATGAAAGTATTCACTGAGTTTGAATATTAAAGTGATCGTTTTAAAATCACCAAAATTCTAATTATAAAAATATTATCAAATATTGCATGTTGTTTAAAAATTATCGTCAGAAATAATTACTAAAATTTAGTTTTCAGAGAATTATATTTCTCAGTGACATATTATAGTAAGTACCAAAGTTTAATTCAAATACAAGACTTACCGTCGTCAATAATCCAATTTTCGGAGTTTTCGGAATTTTCCAAGTTTCGTCTATTCAGCCATTTTCAAGTTTTAGTCGGGTTTCCCTTCGTCAATTATAAACACTTACACATGAACACACTTATACAAGAAACATTTACACGCACATACCGATTCATGAATCATTAGGTACCGTACTGCACGGTGTCTAGAATCTTACTCAGTACCTAATGATTCATGAATCAAATTTTAATTCGTATGTGCGTGTAAATGTTTCGTGTTATGTGTGTTGAACCCGACTAGAAAATGGCTGAATAACCAAAACGGCCTTCGATTGGACAACGAAAATTGATTGACGATGGTAAGTCTTATATTTGAATTAATATATCAATATTCGGAATGGCGAAAACAAATTGTTATAACCAAAATTTAGTATGATCATAGCCGCCATCTTTTAAAATACCTGCATATAAAACGTATACCTCTACCTGTGTTTGCATTTATTTTTACAAATATTTTTACTAAACCTTTTGTTTTCAATAATTATTGGGGTTTGAGTTTAAAATGAAATGTGTAAACAGATTCGTCTGCATTCTATACCTACAGCTCAAGCGGTCTGTTAAACACTGCATGCAAACAAACGGGTGAAGCAGCAGGAATGTTATACTCTAATATTTTACTTTCGTGTTTACAATAAATCATGAAGAAAATAGGTTTGGATGAATATGTTTATTTAATAACACGTGTTTCAGAAGTTGAACGTTTATTTACATTATTTGTTTCAATAAAGTTTGAGATAAATTTAATAAATTGCTTTTAACTGTGTGTGCGGCAAATTTTAACTTCATTTATCAAAAGCTTTTGAATCTGTAAGTACAGTTACATTTAGCATAAATCTATATTTTAAATTAGCAACTAATTATAAATAAATATTGAGCTTGACGTGTAAGAAGATATAATTATTGATAGAGTAAACTTTTAATACAAAATCTCACAACTAATATGTTTATTAACTCAACGCGTTTCAATGACAAAGTCTCCTCTTCAGTGATGCGAGCTACAATAGTCAAACTATACTAACCTAACAGTGTTTCATGACCCGTATTTAAACAGAACTCGAAGAACCAGCAAGGCTCAGGTCTACACTTCAAAAATCTAACCTAAAAGTTAGAAATACAAAAATAATTGCTTCAAAGTTTGAAATCAGCAGATAATGGAAATTTTGGAGCAAACTCCTTTTGTATCTGTTATTTTATTCAATTGGTTGCTAAGGTAATGAATGTAAATACATAGGTTGGTTCATCAGTCCAGGCCTAACCAAAACATTTTTCCTACTAAATTTACAAATATTGAAATAAAAAATGTTTTTATCAAAATTAATTATGGCTTATGGTACTCAGGGATAGTGTAGCTTTTTATTAGTAAAACTATTTTTTTAATCAGTTCTCAGTAGTTCCAGAGATTGCCCCCTACATACAAACAAAAAACAAACAAATTTTATCTCTTTATAATATTAGAATATATATATCCCTATATATACATACATAACAATGTTACTTATATATATATACGCACACTAGAGAGCTCGCTTCGCTCACTAGTTCCCGCAAATGAAAAATGGAAATGCAAAACAGAATAATGTAAACTCAAATATTTTCCTAGAAATTACGATTAATTAGGACAGAGACACTTTGATCGGGATAGGGGGTTGGGGGTTGTAGTGACCTGGATTCTGACACATGTGCAGTAGGGCCAGAGTTTTTTTGCGTGAATGATAGGAATTTTTGTATATGATAGGGAGATGTTTTAATTACTGGTCCGAAGTTTCTTCTATTATGGAAATCTAGTTCATTAATGTATGTTCTTTTCTCTTTCAACTAACTTTAACGGTTATACAAGAAACACCGAAGGCTTAAAGGCTTAATATAAGTCTGGTGTTTCAATACGCTACAGTTCGGACTGTCGTAGATTTGTAAGGCCATTAACGTTGGCTTTTCCATGAGATATTCCATTCCCCGATGAACGTCTTTGTCTTGTGTTTTATTTGGCTTTCTATTGGCAAAGAGGGTGGTGAATGGGAGTAGAAGGGTGATGCGTTTAATCGTTTGTTTAACGGCTCAGACAGGGTAACGACCTGTAATAGTTTCATTCCGAGTTATTGAGAACAATCTTTGGTCTTTTGCTTTCTAAAATATAAAATTCGCTAATAGCAAATTATTTCAATAGTAACCATATGGTTTATATGAATAAGACTTTATTAATAGGTTTTATATTTAGAAAATATTTAATTGCCCCCTGCATCCTTACTAAAATAGTCCATTTGCTCTTAACAAATTCGAGAAGTCAAGGCATTCAATCTTCGTTCACATTTTTTTTATTAATTTACAGGTGTTGTATCATTATAAGAAAAAATCATAAATGCCAACATTACTTTGGCAGGGTGTTGATTTAAACAATTTCACGAGGAAAATATTCATTCAACCCCGAAAATTGGAGTGACAAGTAATAAAATAGTTCGATCACGCAACTGAACCTCTGACGTGAGTTAAGCAAATTTAGAAAATTAAGTTTTTAGAACTATGTCTTAGGGTTTCAACCAACAATTTGGGAAATTGGTCTACTCACGACGTGCTGAATAGCTAAGCCCCAATTTGTTTGCACCTAAGCCTCAAGCTTCGACTCTCGTGCTCCTTCATCCCACTCGCAGCGGAAAACTCTCTTGCAAGTTTGCACCTTGAGTTTGCGGCATCGGGTTATGAGCAGCACTTCGCTCGCAGCGTAGAAACTCGGCCGTTGGCCTCCGATCAGAAGATGCCACACGGTAAAATCCACCACGTGGATTTGAAACGAGTACTTATGGTATTTTACGTTTTTATCGATTTTGGGAGAACCAAGCGAGCTATAAGGTCGTATAAAAAAACAAAATGTGCAGAATAATACCCTACATTATTTTTTAGATAAAACTATAAAAAAGTGTTATTCTCGTACAAAAAATTACAAAAATGTTACTTCCGATAAAAAAACGTACTTCCAGTTGTTAGATTTTTTTTTTTTTGCTAACGAACTCATTCGAGCGACGTAGACAACCAACGTGTGTACCAAATTTGGACCAAATCGGACTTTAAATGCGGCCGTTAGAGTGCGAACACATATATACATACATACATAATTTAATGACACAACAAAACGTGTTCCACCATGATCGGTGGTTATTTACTACTCCCTAACTTAGGTGTTCATAAGAGTCACTGCAGTAGTTCATTTTTCCTATGCAAATTAGTTAAAACATATATTCATCGGATATGTTTGACAAAATGCTGAAGCAATAAGGAGAAGCAATGTACTACAAACGGTCCGCTGTCATTCATATAAAATTTAAAAAAAAAGGTACTTTCAGGTAATATACAACAATCTTATTACTATGGCATATAAAAGATCTGTTTCTAAGGCATTTAATATATTTCGTCCATGCAATTTAAAAGACATGATACTATTAATAGGCTTACCATTTAAACACTTGTTTTTATGACATTTACAATACCTTTTACAACGGAATATAATATACCTCTGATAATTGTGTTTACAGTATGACTAGTGAATTGTAGGGGCAATAGCCCCTATATGTAGGCTATACGTAAAAAAACACAGCTACAATAACAAAACACATCACAAAACTGCACATTCAGGAGTTGTTATGATAGCTGAATTTTCCAATTTATATGCAATCACCTGTTTTTAACACTAAAATCACCTGATTTACACCTACATAATCCCATGCTATTTAAATGGAAATTATTTTATTCCGTAACAAATTTTCGGAACACAATTGAGAAAAACGAATATTTTCCCCCAAAACTTCATGACCTCTCCCAGCTTTCTACCGTCTCCCATCCGCTCAAAATGTCATTGTAAAATTTGGGCTTACGGAATTAGATACTTATACAGATACCATGGCATTTAACAACCTTGTTACAATGTGGATATATAAATAATTTCGTCTCCACTTTTAAGTATAAAGACATACAGTTTATATACAATTTATCAGTTTTTTTGTTTGTTTTTTTTTTTTAGAAATATTTATTTTGTGTTATACATCTACGGGCACTTATAATTCTAAGAAATGAGACATAAGCTTAAGCTGTATCCATAAGGGTTTTAGTTTAAAGGCCTGCCCCTGCGAGTGTATTTAGAGGGTGGGTGATATAAAAGTAGGCGCCAGTTTTATCATTGTCTCGGCGTTTTGGCGCCTGGATCCTTTCCAAACCTTCCTGCAGCTTGCGTCATCCCTTCCTTGTACTTAATGTATTACCGGCTTCACAAAAGTTTATTAAAAGTATGTCTAAAGGCATTACTGTAATGAACAGAGAACTTTTCATTATATTACTCTACCGATACCCATGCACTTTGCTAAACCACCGATTCTACACAGATGTATAACTAACGAGCTGATAGCCACATTTAACAACTAATCCCTACCCCACATCCTTGCCGTAGAACTGGTAATGTTATCTCAGGTCGCACCTGGTATAGGGCTGCCTGATTGTGAAGTAACAAATTTTAGCATAGCAATGACCTCTGTGGATTGGTGATATTTTCTTTGAGATCAGACATTACAATGGGCATCGGAAGGAATTTAAGGAAGAAGTGCTATCATTTGGATGTTATATGTTTATAATGTATAGAGTAGACTAGCCGAATAGGCGTGCTATTTTCTTTCATATTTTATTTCACGAAAGTGAATAATTATCCGTATTTTCAATTAGTTTGGTATTTAATGTTAATTGGCTGCCAGTAAATCGTCTTCATTACGGTGTGTGGGCTGAATAAATTAAATTTAAATCAATTAAAAGTAAAGAATTCAGAGTAAAGAGCGTCTTCTTTTTCAACAGCTACATCTAATCTACAGAGTGGTAAATCACAGTCTTAGCTGGATGTTGCAGATCGCCCAGATACGTCTTTAATATGTGAATGCATAGATCGGGATAGATTTAATCAGCCATTTACGTCTTTAAATACTTTCTAGAAATTAATAAGTCCAACATTTCAGCTCTATAGCTTTAAGGAAAGAATAACAATTATATTTATTGTTTTAGGGGTTGTTATCATATGTTCACCCCTTAGCAGCACGTAACAAAATGTAAAACTTTTTTACTTTTTACATGTGTTTTTCAAGAAATAAATACTTTTAGAAAAGTATAACTAACAATATTTATTGTTTTAGGTGTTGTTTCAACCCTTTAAAGCCAAATATTTTAAAATCATTTCTTAGTGCGCCTGTGGCGCCTATGGGCAATATGTGTTTCTTAAATCGGCAGTTTCCTGGAAGATGGATAGGTCGGCGTGTTGCCATAGAGTGGCCCGCTCGGTCACCCGATCTATCTCCCCTGGACTTCTTTTTTTGGGGGTTCCTCAAAAGTAAAGTGTTTGAAACTAAACCTCAAAATTTGATGAGTTAAGAGCAAGAATTGAAAATGCTTGTCAGATGATCACAGCAGATATGTTAAGTAATGTAAGGCGTTCCTTTGAGTCAAGGCTTTATTTTTGCCAAGAAGTAAATCGATGTCATTTTGAGCATTTAATCTAAATTTAGATTTAAGGTAAGTCTTAAGTTTTATTCAATGAAAAGTATTGTAACGTACCTAATTAAAAATCTGCGTTAATAAGATGTTTTCAACTTTGACTGGCAGCCATTTTCGATACGGTTAAGATAGGACCTCTAATTTGTGCCATTCTTCTTCATTTATCAAGCCCTTTAAAATGAGGAATCACTTGATGGGGGTTTTTATTTAAGATTTTTGAATTACTCTCTAAAAACTCATTTTGGGGTAAGGGGTGAAATGGTCTATTACACCAAAATTCATCTCCCTGTGTCATATAGAGATACCCCGAAGCTCATTTATTTATTTTTACTTGTTTCAAAGTTAATTGGGGGGGGGGGGCATTTGAACACCTAAATATATGAATACAGACTTTCGAGTTGACTGGCACTGGCAACCACGAAACGAAAATATAGGTAGACATTTTTCGGAGTCACACTATGGTAACTTCCTCCGAGGTACTTCCTCCGAATTCTACCTAATAACCAATATATATACATAAATAATTAACTATAGTGCGAGTGAAATATGAAACAAACCATACAATCAAAATGTGTATTTTTGCAACTAAAAAAGTGGTTGCGATTTTAAATTCATGAATTGTCCTCATTCTTGTTAGTTTGTCTAATCGTCACAGGAAAAGGTAAATTTTGATGATTTTAGGGGATTTTATTGCTACCAATCAAAACGTCTTCTACATAGCATCCGTACACATAATTGTTTCACCCAACGTTATAAGTTTCATCCTTGTGTGCTAATACATCGATAACATCTAGATTTGTTTATTTATCTGGTAATGATTTTGAATTTATTTAATGATTTATTTTCTGTTTTCATAAAAGTTGTTCCAAACAATGAACTCAAATACTCCATCTTATACTCCGCCCTTATTTCATATATTCAGTGATATCTCTTCGTATCTTTTTCAAAAAATACAGTCTAATTTTCTGCCAATTATTTTTAATAAGCTATTTTCGTATTGCTTTTTTAATAAGTAAGGAAATGTAAATCCAAATGCGCTTATTAGCAACAAAGGAAGGTTTCATATCTATTCTATGTTAATCTGACTTTAGGATAAAAGATTCTTAAACTGATAGTGGACATATTAATACCATACTAATTAAGTTAGTATTAGTTAATTAGGTTAAGTTTCACTTAATATAATATTATTGTACACTCCACTGTAGGACATTAAAAGCTCACGAAACAGTAATTCAAATAGTTCCTACATGAGTTGCACTAATTTATAGAATTAATGTATGCAAATTTAAAATATATTTGGTCTTTCTATCATCAAACGTAAACGTTCAAGTTAGAATGTGTAATCGATGTTAATTTAGCACTTTTCTTATCTTTATATTAATACGGGAACATCGACATTAGTATCTTTTTTTAGTATTTTTTATAGCAGAAACAAAATATTATGTGTATATATTACCGTAAACTCGTAAAGACAAATAAAACAAAATTTGGTTACCCGAATCAGATGGTTTATCTGTTATTTTATACAGTTGGTTGCTATGGCAATGAATATAAAAATTTGTCCAGAAACGAATTCAGAATTAGCATACTTATAACATACTAGAGGAAACCCCTGCGTGCTCCGTCCGCCAACCCCGTTGGAACCTTCTATACACATAATCATGTTGTTTTCTTTATAATAAAAGTTTAGGATTAACAATAACCGCAAAGCTAAGATGGTAAATAATGTTAAATATTCAAATCAAATTATTTCATTTATTTTATAACAGCAGTTAAAATAAAGGTTAAAAGAACCAGCAAGGCTCAACTCTGCACTTTAATAAAAACCTAACCTAAAAGTTAGAAATACAAATAATTGCTTCAAACTTTGAAATCAGGTGTTTTACCTGTTATTTTAACCATTGGTTGCTATGATAATACATTTAAATACATGTGTTGGTTCATCAGTCTAGGCATAACCTAAGAATATTTTCCGACTAAATTTACAAATATTGAAATAAAAAATTTGTTTATCAATGTTAAAATGTTTTTGAAAATGAATAATTATAGCCTGTGTTACTCAGGGATAAAGTATCTTTTTATTAGTAAAACTATTTTTTCAATCGGTTCAGTAGTTCCAGAAATTACCCCCTACATACAAACAAACGAATTTTACCTCTTTATAAAATTAGCATAGATATAGATTTCATATCAATTAATAAAATGGAAAACAAGTTCAATTTCATTACTTTACAAACAAAATTGGTTGAATTTCGACTACAGGCGATACAAATTTTTATTAAAAAAATGCATTATTATTGACGCTTATTAAATCAAAGCTTGAACAACGAGTGTAACAAGGGCATAACATAAGTTGCGTTATCACACGCTTTTGGCTAAAATGTGTCATCGTATATTTCGCGTATAGACCTATTATTTTACTTACACATTATAAAGAATAAATACTAACAGAAATATTAAACTGGTCTATTTTAAAACTAACGCTGGAAACTAAATACAGCTTGAAATCACACAAGTAATAATTTACAGTTAGTTGAAAACAAAGAACTGTCACGTTTATTTATATTCAATGATTAAAACACACTTTGTACATTTACTCTTTGCAGCTTCCTCAATATCTGAGGGCAAACCTTCTGATGCAGACATTTGTTTGCGAAACATTCAATTTCTTTTCATAGCATATGGAAATGAAACAAAGAAACCATTATTCCAATTAATAAACAAAATTAAAATACCTGATTTTGAAAGTACGTTTTGAGATGCAATGCTTCACTGTGTTGTTAGAGAGTTGCTTAGTGTGGATAGAGACGCAATGATTCACTTTGTGGTTAGAGATGTAATGCTTCACTGTGTGGTTATATATGCAAAGCTTCACTGTGTGGTTAGAGATTTGCTTTGTGTGGTTATATATGCAAAGCTTCACTGTGTGGTTAGAGATTTGCTTTGTGTGGTTAGAGATACAAAGCTTCACTGTGCGGTTAGAGATTTGCTTTGTGTGGTTAGAGATGCAAAGCTTCACTGTGCAGTTAGAGATCTGCTTTGTGTGGTTGGAGATGCAATGCTTCACTGTGCGGTTAGAGATTTGCTTTGTGTGGTTAGAGATGCAAAGCTTCACTGTGCGGTTAGAGATTTACTTTGTGTGGTTAGAGATGCAAAGCTTCACTGTGTGGTTAGAGATTTGCTTTTTGTGGTTAGAGATGCAAAGCTTCACTGTGTGGTTAGAGATTTACTTTGTGTGGTTCGAGATGCAAAGCTTCACTGTATGGTTAGAGATTTGCTTTGTGTGGTTAGAGATGCAAAGCTTCACTGTGGGGTCAGAGATTTGCTTTGTGTGGTTAGAGATGCAAAGCTTCACTGTATGGTTAGAGATTTGCTTTGTGTGGTTAGAGATGCAATGCTTCACTGTATGGTTAGAGATTTACGTTTTGTTGATAGTGATGCAATCGGATTATGAATTTTTGCGACATTTTTAATTGGTATTTTTGACTACGTACGCCAAGCTTTCATTTGTTTATTTATTTTTTTTACAGAGCACACTTTCCGCCCTCATTTGTTGGTAATAATTTCTATCTTATTTTAAAGAATTCGTTTTGTAAATACGAAAAAATCCATGTTTATAAAAATAGTTTGATTGGTAAATTTATAATTAATCAAACTGATGTTTATTTACAAAAATAAATTGTGAAATAAAGGAAAGATCTATAACTTAAAAAAAGATAACATTCTTTTAAAAAAGATACATTATTGTATTTGTTTTTTTTTTTATAATACAGTATTTGTAATCAAAATACTAATTATAATCAATTGAGAGATTTAAATGGTTGTGGTAAAGAATTGTTAATGTTTATTACATTTATATGGGAAATCAATCAAATATGTCGAAGGGAGGTTTGTTACTTCCAATTTGTATTAAATAACTAGGGAAGACCCTTGCGTGCTCTGCGCGTCAACCCCGTTGGAACCTTCTACACAAATATGTTATCTTTTTTTTTTTGTAATAAAGGTGTAGGATTAATAATAACTTTTAAGTTAAGATGGTAAATAATGTCCAAAATAAATTATTTCGTATATTTTATAACAGCAGTTATAATAAATAGGTTAAAAGGATCAGCAAGACTCAAGCTACACTTAAACACAAACCTAACCTAACTTTAGAAATACAAATAATTGTTTTAAAGTTTGAAATCTGTTGTTAATGGAAATATTAGAGCAAACAGCTGATTAATGTAACAACACTAAACACATTTAGTTATTATTAATTTAGTATGACGTTCCTACTGCCTTAAATATTTACTATAGTGTGTGTTGTTGTCCAGCAGATGTCGCTGATTTAAAAAAATATATATAAAAACACGCGAGTATTCCAATTCAATTGTGTGTTAAAATTTCATAGCAATCGGTGTAGAACTTTCGGAGATTTAAGATTTTGAACAAAAGAACATTAAAATTTTTATTTATATGGATGAGTTTTAAACGTACATTATTTTAAGTAAGTATTTGTAAAATATTTGGCAGGGAATGCGAGTGGTTTTAAATAAACTAATGACTTGTTTGTCCATTACCTGATTGTGTTTCTAAATGATCATTACTACGCTTTTATCGATATTACTTTGTACCATTACGTTGAATCTTGTGCAGACTATAGCTTTTTGAAGTACACTATCATAAAATCAACAAAGTAAAAATGCTTGCGATAAACAAAATGATTGTATAGGTAAAAAAATTCATAAATATTTGTCTTCCATTTGTAAATATTATTTATATGAACACGGCTAACATTTTAAAACCGTTAAATTTATAAAAAAATTCTAAGAGAAACAGTATTTCCTGTGTTAACGACAAGTGATTTAATTATTCTTCTGCTCAAATTTCAACCGAATTTTTTACACAAAATTTTAAAAAAACATAAAATGTCAATCGCCATTTGAATTTTTTAAGACATCTGGAGATGTATTTGATTATTATTGTTTTAATTAAGGTATAGTAATGCTAAATAATTTTGGATTCAAGGCTATATACTTAATATTCGTATACAATTACTAAGAAATTATGGTTTTAAGTTTGTCGTTAAAAATATTTAGAATTTGTGTTTAACTTGTTTAGAGATACTTTATGTTGATCATATTCAACGACATTCTTTTTAAAAAAATATAAGAAATACAATATTTGAATTCGGTACACTAGTAAAACGTTACATAACAAATGTGTATGCTAAGTTTGAGTTCAATATTTGATCAACTTATCAAAGTTACAATGATTTATTGTAAAAACGTGTTGTTTGATGTTGATGTCAAACATGGATGTTTGACGATGCGTTTTAGGCTATATGTTTATATGAAATTACTGTATTTCTTTACTAACGCTTTAATTACCAGTTCTCAGTGAGTTAGGGTAACCTCACGAAACATTCTAAATCATTTTCAAGTCTATGAAGTTTGTAATTTTTGATTAGTCTAGTATATAACAAGGAAACTAAAACTCTTTTCCTATTCAGAACTGCTTATTTTACATCCCAGAATAATAATTTGTGGCCCATTTTAAAGACATCGCGAGTAGAATGTTTTCTTTTTATTAGTAGTGTTTCTTGGTTTTGTCCGGATCGTATTTGTCCTGATGGAAATTTCGGCATTCATTATTTAGTTCAAATGAGTAGTAAGTTGCATCATTTAAGGGTCTGCTGTAGTGGCGGTCATGTTGGATTTGTATTCTATAAGAACAATGTTAAATTTAAAACCATTTATTTTTTATCACACAATTTTTTTGCAAGATCTCATTTTAACCACAGTCACAATGCGCATCCGTTTTTCACTTCACATAAAAAAAAATTCCGTTCATTTGTCACGTAAATGACATTTTTTAAGTAGGACTACAAGTTTGAACTTTTCTCTTACCCAATAAAAAAAATGAATTAATAGTGAATAGCAATACGAATTCTAAATTAAAAAAAATATATTTTTTCAGCACTAAATTACAAAAGATGGATTTATAAAACGGGTTTTAAACGAGGCAATGTCAAATCGCTCAGCTGCAAGAAATTGCACTGTTTAGATACTGTTTTATGGTGAAGCGCTGGAGTCGACGGTTGCGTTTTCATTTTTACTGGAGCAGATCCTTAAGATAAAATATTACAGCAGATTAAATATTTTAGTTCTATAAAGAGAAATTCATTATGGCTGAGATATAGCAGAGCCTAAACCCATTTTGAGAAATAGGCCATGAAAAATACTTTCATATGATAAATAAAAAAATTTAATATTGAAATATTGTTTGCAGGAAAAAAAAGATTTAAGCTTAGTTTTAAGTATGAGATTAAAACGAAATTTAAAATTTCACCAGATAAAGTATGACGCTTTAGAGTTGAAGAATGTCAGACCGGAAATTGGATGTAGTTATACGGAACGCTCGTGTAATGTATGCAATTTAAATTCAATCTGGCAATATTCAACTCTAGAACATATTTTATGGTTTTCCTCAACAGTTAAATACTTGATTTAAATCTATTTTCGTATAAAAACTACTTATTTTATCCGATTACTTAGCATTATTTTTGTATTAATTTGTAAAATTGAAACCTGATATATTTTACGTGAATTTTTCCTTGCCTTAATTTATGTTTTAACAAATATCACACGAGTTTTATTTCAAACATATGTAGAGATTGCATTGTATAAATAATTCGACCACGCAGCTGGACCGCTGACGTGAGTTGAGCAAATTTTCAAAATTAAGTTTATATGCCTATGTTTTAGGGTTTCAACCAACAATTTGGAAAAATAGGTCTACTCACGAAGGCGTTGAACAGCTGTCTGTGTGTACACAATATATTAGTAGAATTTGTTTGCGCCTAGTGGCCTCCCGAGTTTGCACACTTGGCTTCGAACCTGGTACTTTTATGGTATTTTAAGTTTTGATCTATTTTGGGGGAACCAAGTGAGCTATAAGGTCGCGTAAAAAAACAAAATGTGCAGAATAACATCCTACATTTATATTTTTAGACAAAACTCTAAAAAATTTCATTCTCGTAGTAAAAATCTCAAAACAATTACTTCCTGTCAAAAAACGTACTTCCGGTTGTTGGATTTTTTTTGGCTAACGAACTCGTCCGAGCCACATAGACAACCAACACGTGTACCAAATTTGGACCAAATCGGACTTAAAATGCGGCCGCTAGAGTGCGAACACACACACATATATATATATATATGTGAATTTTAATGACACCCCAAAACGTGTTCTGGGACCATGATCGGTGCTCATTTGCTACTTCCGATCTTGGGTCTCGCCATAAGGGCCACTGCAAATAGCTCATTTTTCCTATGGAAATTCGCTAAAAAGGACTTGGATGAAACGACCAGTCTCAGGTGATAACAAATTCTACTAAATTTCATACACGTAGGCAGCTATTCAGCTATGGTTGAATGCCTGAAACGTATAAACTCAATTTTGGAAAGTCACTCAACACCCGAAAGCGTTGCATCTTCGTGGTAGAATTATTTGTATTTGAATTATAAGTGTACTTAAAAAAAAATCTCGAGATGGAGCAATTTTACATTTTTAACGTGTATCGGATTTTCCATAACGTCTTGTCCTTGGTAACTTATGGTTATGTTATAGGGATTATTCAACGTGGCGGCGTGCAATTATTTTCTTGTTCTTTTAATCGTTGCTGTTGGCCGATAAGTCAAGTTAAAATTTAACATGGATTTTTCTATGTTCTTCCACGGGTGCGTTACGGCATTGTAACAATTTGGCGTGGAGTCGGGAGTAATAAAAATCATGGAGTCATAAAATATATACCATTTATAACGCCATAATGAATTGGAACTATATAAAGCAGTTTTAAGTTAGTTTTTCGTTTTAAACTATAGTAAACTAGCTGACCCGTGCGAATATTTCGCAAGTTCGGAGTAGGCCTACATTTACCTGATTTAACACGTTGATTTAATTCAGTTAATTAAGTTTATTTATTTACATTGGTTTATAAATAACAGTTTCCCTATACAATCTTACAGTATAAACAATCTAACTAACAGCTGTCATGCTAGTTAAACAGATGGTTAGTAGATGGCGCCTTTCATTAGGAACATACAGAGTATAATATAAAAGTTTTTTAAATCAATTTTTGTTATTAAAACATGAATTTTAAGCTGTTTGTCTATTTTTCCCGTGTAGTGGTTAAGGAAAGCTTTAAAATGATGCCTCATTCATGTAATTTGATGATGTATTAAGGAAGTTATGGCGTACCGACAAAAAAATAATCTTGAGAAATAATATATGCGATATTTTGTGAACAATAAACAATTTCGCTTGTTTCTTATTCACATTAGGACTATGTTCTGTGAATAAGTATTTAACATAACTTGTTCTATACCATTAAGTATCAATTACATTTTCATTACGTCATTGGTGACGTTAGTTTATTAGGCTACTATAAATAATTAACACTAACAAAAAACAAAACAAAAAAAGACAATTATTTATAAAAACGCTAAAAAGGTAAATTACATCACAGTTTTCACTAACTAGAAATAGTAAAATCAAAACATAAATTATATAGACCCAGCATACAGATACTTCGTAACAAGTCCAGTGTTGCCAACCGTCGTATTAGAAACAAAATATTTACCTGAATCCTGAGTCTAACTACTAAAACGTGAAAAATACCACTTTTTCAAGTTTTATTTTACTCATATTGTTGTGTGTTCCAGCTGAAATAACCACCCTTACCTGAGTAAGAGTGTGCGTTGAGTAGTGTGGGTGTTTATAGGGGACAGAACTACGCACATACGACTCAGTTAATGAGGCCCGCAGTGTAAGGAAATGTAGTAGATCTAAAAAAGAACACGAAAAGAAAACGTTATACCTGGTGTAAAACAAAGGCAACTAGTCGGTCATCGGAAATGTAATTCTTATGAATGTTGGGCAGTCACACTCCTCATCTTATGTGCGTGGGGCCGACCCTATAACTTTGTTAGGGGTCTTCAGCTGGCCTTCTTCCAATGTTACAGTGGTTAAAAGAAAGATCTGAGCAGTGTGTATGTTTGCTCTTGATTGAATTTCAACAATCAAAAACCAAAAAAAAGCATTATGTTGTTATAGAAATATATAAATCACTACAATTACTAGTTTATCTATTGTTACAATTTATTATTTTGAAATACATTTAATAATTTTAATATATTTTATTTACTTTATAATTATAATAATCGACCACGCAGCTGAACCGATTACGTTAGTTGAGTGAATTTCAAAAATTAAGTTTATATGTTTTAGTGTTTCAACCAACTATTCGAGAAATTAGTCTACTCACGATGACGTTGAAAATCTTCAAGTCTTATACTGTTTCTGTGCGTTATTGTCTTGTCTTACCTAGTAGCTTCAACTTCAAAGTCCGATCTCGTATTTTTTGATAGATTTTTCGACCATAACCTTAAATTTGATCAAGATTTGGTTAATTAGCTTTTAATCTTGTAAACTTAATAGTATACTCCATAATGTCCAACGGATACCCAATAAAGTTATTTACCGCATATTTTACATAAGGGATTTTAAATTTGTTTAAGCTGCACAGATTCTATTCGTAGGCGTCTAGAGTTGATTTACCTGTATATACAGAGTTCATATCAGTCGACTGTATAAGTAACGCAGTTTCCATATTCATAAAGACGAGCACAAGACACATTGTGTAGGGAATGGCCTCCGCTGGCTTGTATATTTTATATTGGAGAAACTATTTGCATACATGGAAATGTGCAAGCAGTCAACATACCAAATCATTGCGTAGGAGCAACTTGATATCCCACGAGTAGAGTCTAAATACTGCTCAGACTTTGTTTATAAAAATGAACTGTATCTCATATGAGAAATTTAGTTTTATATTATCTCCACATATATGTTTAGACACCTTAAACGCAAATTAATAAACAAACACGTGTGATTAAACTAAACACTATATCTAAGATGGTAAATAGTAACAGGAGTTAAAACCAGGGGAGGCTCCAGGATTGTTTTTTGGGTGGGCCCAAGTTTGTTATAAGGTACATAATATAGGGTATGTATTTAAAAAATTAAATATGTACATACTAAAAACGTAGATGTTTAAGTAATTTTGAATAAATGTATTTAATGCGGAAAGCAAAAAGGCTTGAAATATCTGAAATAAAAGAATAAATAAATACAACTTTGTATTTTTCTTCAGAATCAAAGTTTAATGTTTTCTAAAGTTAACATATTTAAAATATAGCAGTGAACAAATAGGAGTAATGACATGTAATAGTACTACTGTAGTTAAAGTATTTTGTCAAGAAATTTAAAAACGGTGAACTGAAAACAGGAGTCTGATATAACTTCTTCTTCAACTTGGACTTGCGGGGGAGTAACCTAAGAAGAGATTACTAACTTGTATTAAGTTATTCTGGTTATAGGTTATTGGAACGCTGTTATTTATCCTAATACGCTATAAACCATCCATCTGTAGTCTTGCTTGTCTGCCTCTATGTAACGAGTAATGCATTTATTAATCGCTACACTCGAACAATTATTTCTTAAATAATAGTTTGTTTACTATTTTAAGTCCAAACGCATGGAAAGGCTCCTATTTAATATTAATTAAATTATATAGTTTGTAACATCATTGTATTTATACATTTGTAATACTATTCTATTGTTTTGTTTTTTTTTAATTATTAAGAGAAAATAATTAAATTTTGAATTTATTTCAAAAGATTTGGGTGGGCCGAGGCCCAACTGGCCCACCTGCTAGAGCCGCTCCGGGTTAAAACAAAGGTCAACTCAAACAAAATCTAACCAACAAATTAGAGATATAAATTGTTTCAACTTATGGAAACAGATCTCAAAGGAAATGTTTCTCAGCAATAGCCTTCGTACTAGAGTAAACAACACTTTCCAAATCTAAGGTACGTATTTTTGACGGGCAAACAAATTTTTTACTTTTTATAAACATTAATTTTTTTTAATGATAAAATATAAATTTCAGTATTTTCCCTGTAAATTGACAAACAACGCGTAGGTTAACAGTTCAAATTACACAAGGGAGGTTAAACGAACGAAAATAGTTTAATATTTTCGACAATAAAGGACGTATGGTACCTTCTTCGTTATAAATCTTGATCCGCCATCTTGAATATAAATGTATTTTGTTAATAGAAAAATAGTTATGACATGCTTGACTTTAATGCAAAATTTTAAGAGAAAATTAATGGTAAAAACTGTAAATCAAAATTTCAAAATTTTTTCAAGATATTCTCATCTATAAAACAATACAAGAAAATGTTTTGACTTGGTTTTATCCAATAAGGTCAATAATTGTTGAACATCAAGGATGTTAAAATAAAGGTAATAAGGCATGACATTTCAATTAACATAAAGTACAATTACATGGTTAAAATGTAAATAACTATAATATTTTCTAAATCAGCCAATTTTTGTATTTTCAAAATCATTTTTATATTATTATGATTTTGTTATATGTTTAAGTATGCTCTATATTAATAAACTAACTGTAGGGTTGGTAAAGCTGTTATATATTTGTAGTTCCTCTATGACGTATGACGAAACCATACTGTGGAGTGGCTGAAAAGTATCTCACAATGAATTTTGTTGTAAGAGTTTCATACATTCAGCGGGATTTGAAAACAAATCAAAGTAAAAGCTTTAAAATGGACTAGTGCCATTTATTTTATGAAAAATCAGATCCTAACCTGTAAATCCATTTTTTTTTTAACTTTACTAAAACATCTCATACAGCAAGCTTCAAATCTCGGAGTGACTTGGTCTTGCTTATGTACACTTTTTCTTTTAACAATCTCCACGAAAGGAAGTCGGTTTCAAATTACAGCTTTGTACAGCAGACAAATGATGTAGGCTACCACTTTCAATTCTCTTCAACGTAAAATTTGTATGAAGCAAATGTAAAACAGTTATTGTATAGTGTAGCACCTTTCGACTTTGCATAAAAATATGCCATTAGCACTATCCAAATTGAAACTATATTTTTTTCGGTAGAATGAAATGCATTTACTCAGGCCTCTCTCCTGAGTGGTACTGTGGGACTCTCTAAAAAATGATAATACCCGCTAAAACATCCTCCCTCTCCTCGACCAAGCTCACTGTGGAGGGCGGTAGCAGCATCTAGGGAACTCCCTAATGGCTGCAATATGCAGTCTAACACTTCGCTGAAACAGAAGAATGTGTGAGATGCATGCAGTAAAGAAATTCGCTACCCGTAGACAGGCCAGCAACAAAACAAATATATCCGGTCCCAAACTACACTGGCCGAAGAATCCTGAAGCTCCGATGAAGGTCATCGATCTCGAGTTCAATGAGCGAAGACGTCTTTAACTGAAACAGATCAAAACATAGATGAAACTACTGCACGCAGACCAACCGACATCAGACCACCAGGGCCCAGACCTAAACTTCACTGGCCGAAGACTCCTGGAGCTCCGATGAAGGTAATCGATCTCGAGTTCAATGAGTGAATAAGTCTTTATCTGAAACAGATAAAAACATGGATGAAACCGCTGTCCGCAGACCAATCGACATCAGACCTTCGGGGCCCAGACCTAAACTCCACTGGCCGAAGACTCCTGGAGCTCCGATGAAGGTAATCGTTCTCGAGTTCAATGAGTGAAGACGTCTTTAACTGAAACTGATAAAAACACAGATGAAACCACTGCCCGCAGACCAACCGACACCAGACCACCAGGGCAAAGAATTAAACTTCACTGGCTGAAGACTCCTGGAGCTCCGATTAAGGGAATCGATCTCGAGTTCAATGAGTGAAGAAGTCTTTATCTGAAACAGATAAAAACATGGATGAAACCGCTGCCTGCAGACCAATCGACATCAGACCTTCGGGGCCCAGACCTAAGCTTCACTGGCCGAAGACTCCTGGAGCTCCGATGAAGGTAATCGTTCTCGAGTTCAATGAGTGAAGACGTCTTTAACTGAAACAGATAAAAACATGGATGAAACCACTGCCCGCAGACCAATCGACATCAGACCTTCGGGGCCCAGATCTAAACTTCACTGGCCGAAGACTCCTGGAGCTCCGATTAAGGTAATCGATCTCAAATTCAATGAGTGAAGAATTCTTTATCTGAAACAGATAAAAACATGGATGAAACCGCTGCCCGCAGACCAATCGACATCAGACCTTCGGGGCCCAGACCTAAACTTCACTGGCCGAAGACTCCTGGAGCTCCGATGAAGGTAATCGTTCTCGAGTTCAATGAGTGAAGACGTCTTTAACTAAAACAGATAAAAACATGGATGAAACCGCTGCCCGCAGACCAACCGACACCAGACCATCAGGGCCCAGACCTAAACTTAACTGGTCGAAGACTCCTGGAGCTCCGATGAAGGTAATCGTTCTCAAGTTCAATGAGTGAAGACGTCTTTAACTGAAACAGATAAAAGCATGGATGAAACCGCTGCCCGCAGACCAACCGACATCAGACCATCAGGGTCCAGAGCTAAACTTCACTGGTCGAAGACCCCTGGAGCTTCGATGTAGCTGTTTCGCCAGCGTCGAAGAAGTGTCCGTCCATCAGTCACTGTTGGATGTGAGTGGCCACGTAAAGGTCTGTAACATATACGAACGTATCAACAGCGTTTTGCCACTGATTTGCTTGACTTCTCCGCTGCCCATTAGTGATTATTATTGTCAATATTTACAAAGCCTCCAATATATGGAAAATTAAATAATATTCTTCTTTCTAAAATAACACTACCTCACACGACTCTTTCACGATAAACTTCTCATCAAATATAAAATTTGGTTTCCAACTGAAAATAGAGACTTTCTCGTGCGCTCTGCATTGTCCAGTAATTTAGGGCAGTTCTCAAACATAGCCTGAACAGTATTCATATTATTTTGATGTTGAAGGTCTTTCAATGTGCTTTTGTTTTTTATACTAAAATTTCTAATAGCTTTTTGTGACTACTTTTGAATGGAAAAATAAATAAATGTCTTCAATTGTTGGCTCTCCACCACCTCTATTCTTCAACAACAGATTCCCAGACTTCATATTTTCAGTAAATTCAACCCCTTCTATAAAACTTAATACCCAGCCATAGTAACTTCTAACTTCACAAACATATGGTAAAACTAGCAACAATCAGCTGATAATTTGAGCGGAATAAACCACATGAGTTTACAATAACTTTTTTTTTTAAATAGGGAGTGATTTTTCAGCCACACTATATACTTAGTTGCAGTTTACAAGTTATTGTGGTAAAGTTACCTTTCGCTCACGTATAGGATTTATGAAAATCATCTGTGTTTTTAAGTATTGCTGTAGGAAAGAGTTTGAAACAGTACTATATTTAATTGATTTGAGTTACTAGTTAGTTTCAGAATAATTTGCAATTTTAATTCATCAAGGATTCTTATTTTTAAATATAAAGATCTCTAATACCGTAATTTTGTTATACAACATTAATTAAAATTTAACTTAAAATTTAAATTGAAACGAAAAGCACTCCATTAAGTTACCAAGACAAATGTTCAAAGTGTCTGCCCAGGCATTGTTATTTCTCTAAAACTCGTTTTTGTTTAAGACTTTATCTTATGTAACAATACAGAGTCTTCAGAATTTTGTTGCGTCTTTAACAGAACCGGTGGTTTCAAACTTTTTCTCCAACTTTCTACGTGAGTTTAACTTTAGAGACCATTTCTTAATCCATTACGAGTACGGAACTGTTTTAAACCTTGTAAAACTTTCAGCTACATTTATAATAGCTCTGAACTAGTCATGTTCGTGTTTGTAATGTTAATTCCACTAAACTTACACACAATGATACTAACTGTGGTTCTTGCCTCTAACAATACAACTGTCTAATGCAGTTTATCAGGTAGTAATAGAATAAAACTATCTATGATAAGTCCCGCTTATCCCTGTATAGAATAATGTGTCCCTTTTTGGGATTAAAACAAATTTCTCCACTGCAATGATCGTCTTTAAAGCATTTTTCAAAAATTTTCATAGGGTTTTACACAATCTTTTTGTGACAGCTAACACCCATCTACAAAGCCGTAAATTATTTGTTGTTGCTACTTGCACGCGGGGTTTTCAGCCATTTATCTAGCCGCTTACCAATGGAATTATTTCTGCGAGTATCTTAAGGGAAGACTGAACAAATTTTTTTGGTTTATTTTATGGTTCATTGTGAACATTTTGGTGTATTGTTTATGTTGTAAATATGGCTAGAAGTGTTTTTAATATTTATTTCAAACTATCGTATTTAAGGCCAAATATTAGTGCAGGCAGTGTGAACTTCAGCATATTGCACGCTATTAGCTGAACACTGACATACATACCGGTACTATATAGTGTATCTATTTGTTGTGTCTTCTATGAAATATAGGATATCTAACAGGCTGTGAGTTATTCCAGCTGATGTTACTATGCAGTGTGCTATATTGTAAAACCAAAGGCAGAAAATTGTTTACTAACCTAAAAAAACTGTTCAGTTTATGAATTGTAATTAGTTTGTAATAGTTTGGTGTTGGGATTCATAAAGTATGACTAAGCCAAAAGGGATTTTTAAGAATCCCTTAAATACTGTAGATGATGTGGATCTACAATTGTACCATTTGGAACAAAATACATTTTGATATTGACATTAAATTAAATTAAAACAAAATTTTTAATAAGCATTTACAAATATTTTTACTTTTTTTACTTAGGCTAGGAGTAGGGCATTGATTGTAGATCAGTAATATCTACATCCCTGACTAAACACACAGTACAAATTTTAGAACAATTTGTCTAATACTTTTTGAGATAATGGGGCATTAATTAACATGGGCGGGGCTATCCCTATGGATGCAGTGTTCCCTTAAGTCTGTAATAAGTTAATAAGTCTGTAATCATAAGTCTATAATACACAAGTAATATCTATATATATATATATAAATAAAACAAAGTCGGGTTTGTTGCACCACTTATAACTCAAGAACGGCTGAAACAATTTTTATAATCTTTGATTTGTTGGATTTGTCTCCGCCCAGAATAGCAGAATATCTATTAAAATATAGGAAAAGTACATAAATAAAAATAAAAACACAAAATAATTTTAGTCCTAGACTGATGAGCTAACACAGCCATGTTATTTGAATGTATTTACGTTCACTACCATAGCAACCAATAAAATAAAATAACAGATACAACAGTTGATTCAAATTGATGTATAATCTACATTAATACAAATGAAATGCTGTTCGTTGGTAAGCGCATCACGTGAGAACGGCTGGACTAATTTGGCTATTTTTTGTTTTAAAATGTTCGTAATAGTCCCAATTAGGTTTTTGTGTAAAGAAAAATTTGAAAAGTTTCCCGGAGTATTTTCAAATTCGGGAAAAGCTTAATATCCTTTTTTCCATTAACTCAAGACCATAACTCACGAAACAGTCGTTCTAATAAAATGCTTAGTAACACATGTTTGTTTACATTCATTACCATAGCAACTTTAATCAGCATTTATAATCAGTTTATTGTTATTCAAAACCAACAGCATTTTTAGGTTAGATTGACTAACTTAAAGCAAAAAAAAAAATCAACTTAAATGCTTACTATATTTTAATGCAATCCAAACATTGGTTGTTACATATTATATAAAAAACAACTGATTTGGATCACAAACTTAACATAATTTTAGGTTAGGCCTACAATGAACCAAAACACGTTTATTTGCAACCAATTGGGCTAATTTATAATCAGGTTTTTTACAATTCTTCACAACTATCAGTTTTTTTAGATTATGTAAAAGCAAACAAAAGGTTTACTGTATTATCTATAAAGGATACATCTAAATGTGTATCCTGTATGTGTATGTGGGATAAAAACCATTTTGCAATTCGATTACTTAAGTCAATGTAATGAAATGAAATAACTACCCTTTAAATTACATCAAGCAATAGCGAAGCATTGCTGGGTCCACTAGTTATGAATAATTATTGATCTTAACTGTTTTAGGTAGTATTGAAACGTTTTTGCTTATTGTGATAGATGATAAAAAATGATTAGTATGCTTCTTAATTTTATTACTTCCATTTAACAAATCGTTTTTCATAAAACCAAAATAAACGGAACCGATAATTACCTATTGGTTGTGATTTTGAAATATTTCTAAAATATAAATATATCCTATATTGAAAATGTATGATAACTAACTAACGAATGGCAGTAATAAAGTTGTTTTAAATTAGGTTCAGAGGTTAATTTCTATAAATCCATTTTACAAGCGTTTCAAACGTTTGCATACAAAATGTACCTAAGTGCTTAGTGGCCGTCGAAGTCTAAATAACGACATGTTTTAAAGAGTTCAGAGGGGCACAATTGCTTGCCTGCTTGCCATGTTTTACTGTATTGACGTCTTGCAATCAGTTATATCGCCTGCTAAAAAAATTCCTAGGATTATCAGAATATATTTATATGAAATTTCTATGTTTTTGATATTATGACTCTGTCAGATGATACAATCATATGTTATTAATTGGGTAATGCAGTGTTTAAACTATTACAGCATGTAATTTTTACCAAAAGTATCATCTGTGTGCCCCTTATGTCATGCCTCCTCTTATTGCACCTACATACCTCTTATTTCATATCATCAAGTTTTATACAAAATTGATAATATATCATGCTTGTACTTTGTAATGTTTAAGCAGATTAAAGCATTACATACGGTATGTAGCAAAATAATGTTTAGACAACATTTTAATGGTTAAAAGTCTTTAAAGTATTGCACTTAGATTGCAATAAATTGGTTTTATTATACTTTTTTTGGGAAATCAAACGTTGAATAGGTTTTTGTTAAACACATCAGATCTCTTACTTTAAATATATTGGAATACCTACTTTTAATATGTTTTATCCTACATTTTAAATAAATAAATCTCCTCCTTTAACAACATAAAAATTCTAAATTTAGTCGAAATAATCTTACGTTATCTTCTTACTTATCCCTTTTTCTAGAGAAATTTTTAACTTTGCTAAAAAATTACAATGCTATCTTCTTTTTCGAAAATGTAATATTTTCGGGAAAATTTCAACGCTATCTTCTTTGTCACTCCTTTTTCTCGAGGAAATTTTGAATTTTTCGGGAAAATTTCAACGCTATCTTCTTTTATACTCCATTTTCTAGAGTTAATTGTGAATGTGAGGAAAATTTTCAACGCTATCTTATTTTACACCCCTTTTTCTTGAGGAAATTGTGAATTTTACGGAAAATTTTAACCTTATCTTGTTACTTACCCCTAATTCTTAAGGGAATTCTGAATTTCGTTTAAATTTTGGTTCCCGTGCAGTACGAATTTTTAGAGATTGTGATGCAACATTATTAGACCTAGAGATTGTGATGCAAAATTTTTAGATGTAGGGATTGTGATAAAATATTTTTAGACGTAGAGATTGTGATGCAACATTTTTAGACGGAGATATTGTCATACAACATTTTTAGACGTAAGGATTGTGATGCAACATTTTTAAGCTTAGGGATGTGATGCAACATTTTTAGACTTAGGGATTGTAATGCAATATTTTTAGGCTTAGTAAAATTGTGATGCAACATTTTTTAGATTTCATTTAAAGTTAAAAATTATATACAGAAGACATGTAATCTTGCATGTACATTTGAAGAAAATAGTAATTGTGTTTATTTCTTTTGTAGTATAGGCCTACTTTAATAATTTAGTATTTACATTTTATTGACATGTTTAAATGCTTCCAGAAACATCAAAATGTTTCTTATATTTCCTTACAACATCACTTCGACACAAAATCCAAATAATTTTTTTTTTTTTTTCATTATTCTGCATCCAAATTTTCCTCTGAATATTGCCAAATATACTTTAAAAGCATCTAAAAATGTTTTATTTTTTAAGATTTAAATAACTACATACATTTTTATTGAATGCAAATATGTTTAGTTATTAAACTCACCGCATAGGTGTTTCATGCTTGTGCATGAGGAAAAACAGCAACTTCTTTTCATTTGTGTCATGTATCTTTTCCATCGGGAAGTTGATTAACGCACTGGCACAGCCTCATTGGTCGGATTGGCGCCATGCTTTTATTCAGTCTCGCCGTTATGGTGCCCGGATTTATTAAGTCCTGCCTCGTATAATCCTGGAATATAAATAAAAATAGAAACTTTGAGTTGGAAGGTAGATTTTTTTTCAATGCAATTATTTTATAACTACGGCAAGTAGAATATTTAAAATGTCCCTTAACGAATTCAATTCATTAAACGTACAAACTAACTTAAGCAAAACATACTTGGACATTGTGCTCCGATTATATTAGTATAAAATTAATAATCTCAATCCATGTTACCTTTTAGGGAAGAAAATTTCCTCCAGTGTATTTCAATTACCTCAAATTTTCTTGAATTCCGCAAGATACTGAAGTTTTAAAATAATAGAATTCTAAACTAATATTGTAAAGAATGTTATGTGCCTATGTTTGGGGTAAACTCAGAGATTTATGAAACTATTTGAAAATCTTTCCCAATTGAATATAGAGTACTTTATACTGAGTAACATTGGTGCGTCTCTTATGGGAAGTTATGCACACATTTAGTTGCAGTTACTATTACATCAAATAACAATATAAGTACAGCTGACTGAATCGATCGATGAACAAAATAATAACATAGTCAGAGAATTAAAACAAATGTATACCATTGTACTAACAGCTGTCAGCTTTAACCTACAATCTTTGAATCTGTAACATGTTTTATTCAACAGTGATTTCATTACTGAAGCAGGGCTAATAGAGCTCAAATACAACTTAATTCAGTTATTACATCATATTGATTTTGAATCTACAGTATTAACTAATTAAACTTTAAGGTTAATGATACTTTATTATTTTAGATCTTAGAATTACTTAGGCTTATTTTACATATCTAAAATACTTAACGAAAAATCGACATTTCTCCAAAGTCGTCTTTGTAAATTATTAATAGGTTTTTATTTTGTGTCATCTATATATATATAAAACAAAGTCGGGTTTGTTTCACCACTTATAACTCAAGAACGGCTGAACCAATTTTTATAATATTTCATCAGTTGGATTGTATCCTCCCCGAATATCTATTAAAATATAAGAAAAATACATAAATAAAATTAAAAACACAAACTAATTTTAGGTTATGCCTAGACTGATGAACTAAAATAAAATAACAGATACAACATCAGTTGTTTCAAATGTATAATCTATAATAAGAACAATAATGAAATGCTGTTCATGGTAAGCGCATCGCTAGAGAACGGCTGGACTAATTTCGATATTTTTTGTTTTATAAATGTTCGTAATAGTCCGAATTAAGTTTTTATGAGAAAAAACAAATTTGTAAAGTTTCCCGGTAAATTTTCAAATTCAGAAAACTGAACATTTTTTTTCCATGAACTCAAGACCATAACTCACGAAACAGCTGTTTTACTAAAATGCTTAATAACACGTGTTTGTTTACATTCATTACCATAGCAATCAGTTTATTATTCATCAAAACCAACAGCTTTTTTAGGTTAGATTGACCAACTTAAAGCAAACAAAAACAAAAATCAACTACAAATGCTTACTACATTTTAATTCAATTCAAACATTGGTTGTTACTTATAATATATAAAACAACTGATTGGTTCAAAAACTGAACATAATTTTTAGGTTAGGTCTGCAATGAACCAAAACACGTTTATTTGCAACCAATTGGGCTAATTTATAATCAGGTTTTTACAATTCTTCACAACTATAATTTTTTTAGATTATGTAAAAGCAAACAAAAGGTTTACTGTATTATCTACAAAGGTTTACAAACTATAAATATAAATTTGTGTAGTATATACTTAAGTGACGAAAAAGCCATTTTGCAATTCGATTACTTATGTCAATGTAATGAAATAGAATAACTAGAATAACTGCTCAGCACGCAGTGGTCTCTTCTAATTACTTATACATTTTGTGTTACATTCCGGCAAAATTAACTAAACTCTATTAAAACCGACATGGTTTTAAGTCGTTTAGGTATTTGGTTCTTCAAAAAATATCAACCTTTAAACAGTCGACCATTAAAGAATCAACGTTAATAAACTTACTTTGAACATAGACATTCAAAACTTCACATACAAACTTAGAATCATACACAAATTTTTGTTCGGCAAATTTGTAGAAACCATTTTATTAACTCTATAAAAAATATTTCTATAACAATTGGAGCAGAGTTCCTCACAACCAAATAAAATCCCCAGTAAAACTTCAAAGGGAATACTGTAAAGTTCCTAAATATTCGTAGTGAACGGGGAGGAATCTTTACGATTAAATAAAATGTTAAGCTTTAAATAATAAATACAAAATAGGGCTTCATCTTGCTGATCATAAATGGTTTTTATTATTGGATATATATATGGAATGAAAGAAAATATGAAACTAAATTTAAAAGTGTTAGTGATATTACACATAAAATATTCAAATCAACAGTTTACTTGAAAATAATCACATAAGAAATTATTATTAGTTACTAAATGAGTGGTGGCCACCATCTAAAACACAAAAACATTTACATTGCATAAACATTTAACATAACAACAAATTTATAAATTGAGTTAAAATTAAATTATAATACATACCAAAGTCCTAAAAACACAATATAAATTTAACTGAACTCAAAGTTGAATTGTAAGTTGGTTACTTAATCATCTGGTTACACAAGAAACAACTCCTATAAAAGCGAGTGTACGTCCGCACGTGAGTAACTATATAATATAACAGCTGATTTCACCCATCATCTGTATTACAAGCGTAGATTACTTTGAGGTTATGTTTACAATTTCAATCAATAATACAATGCCTTGTGAGATAGACTTTTTTTAAAAATAAGAGTTAAATAACTAATGTAAGCCATAATACGTTATAAGATTTGCTTTAATGTTATAACATAAATATAAATACAACCTTTTAACCCCAATATATTCATTTATGCAAATTTAAAGAAGAGATACTACCAATTCGTTTAGTTTTGGAAACATTCGTACATCTTTTCATAACACATATACAGATATTTTATTATTAATTCTTCATTATAATATTAATAACTTCTAAATCATTTGATATATCAATATTAAAATAAATACAAAGCAATTAAAAGGCAATACAGAGTGACCATAAAGTCCCTTTAACCCCCCTCATTATTTTTAATACTGAAAATAAGTTAACAAAACTTTGTATATATCTTGTGTTGCATAAACAGGACAAATTCTTTGGCATGTCTGACCCTCAATGATTTTAAGGGGCTTACGGGAGCAAGGGGGCTTAAAAATTTCAAATATAAAGGTGGTTTATGTAATACACCATTGGAAAGCTTATTAATCACAACGGCTCAAACTAGAGTTTAATAGCTTGCTTCGTTTCAAAGTAACGGGCAATCAAAGTTATGGAAAAAACATACAACCTACTTATTCCTAATATTAACAAATTAATAACCTGCTTTGATGTTATGATTACAATATCATTTTCCAGAACTTTGATTGGGTCGGCTATTACTTTGAAACGAAGCAAGATAAGCTCTAGTTTGCACCATTTTGTTTCTCTTTTAATAAGCTTTTCAATGGTCTATTACATGACCTAAGTTTATATTTGAAATGTTTAACCCCCCTACCCCTCAAGCCCCACAATCAAAAAGTTCATATATGTCAAAAAATGTGTCCTGTTATGCAACACAAGATAGATACAAAGTTTTGTTAACTGATTTTCAATAACAACAATAATAAAGGTGGTTAAAGTGACTTTATGAACACTCTGTATAATAACGTAGCCTATATAATTTTAAAAATTTAATAAATAGACCTAAAGCTTTATAATCCTTATAATTGTAGATATTTACCGAGTTAAAAGTCACCCTCAGCAAAATCATCCTCTAGTGAAGGCTTAAATAAACTTTGTAATTTTAAAATAGTATTTTATAAATTATGTATTTCTGATGTGTATCTAATTAATCTGCCTGTGATTTTTTACGGGGCGTTCTAGTTAATAATATTTTTATGTTTTCGTTCTCGCCAAAAATACTCATCTGTTAAAAGAATTAGACAAAAGAGATTAATTACTTTTCATAACTAACTAAAACCCATTTTATTTTAGAGAATCATTTATTTGTCTTTCATATTTATTCCCAAAGACCCTTAATATGATGAACAGAGTTATACTATCTAGACTAACACGGCACATTGAATCTATGTCTAGTTTGATGTCAGTTACCTGGTCAGCCGTAAAAATGTTATCAAATTAACAATTTATACCAAATTCAATAACTATAATATCCCTTGTTATAAAATCACTCGTTTGGCCGGCTTCCAAAGTCGAAATAGTCTCTAAAAGATTAAGGTATCATGGAAATGAATTTAGTCGTGAATGCTAATCAATATAATAGTAATATATTATAACAGAAGGAGAATAGAATTACTAGGCTTAAATAATGGTACTAAAAAATAAATGTATTTGATATGAGAAAGAGCTCCAAATTTCCCCTTTCACGAAATTCCTACAATTTTGTTCGAAAAAAATTTTGTTTTCCGTTTTCTTTAAAAGTATTAAATATAAGATTTCTAGAAACAAAGCTAGCAGGGCTTGGCAATCCTGAAAACTATAGTAGTCCCCGAAAGTCTTAAAAAATATTCTTTTAAATCAAAAATTGTGTTATTTAAAGGTCGGTGTAAACAGGTAGAAGACGAGAAGGAACGAGAATGAGCAGAGCACGGGAGAGCCGTTATTGACTGTTCTACAGTGGTTTTGTAATTAAACTGTTTACAAAGTCAAAGAAAAGGTAAATTTATTTTTCTTCCACAGTCCATGCTCGTCCTCCAACTGCCTTCGAGTGCTAGGTTAAGAATGTTTTACTACATCAAGTTTGTTGTTTATTTAAACATTGAATAAAAGACAAAAATTCGTACTTAAAAATATGTTTTGATAAATAATTAAACCCAAACACATATTTTTCAGTAGTGAAACTCGTACCAATTTTCCTCAATATTCCTGCTTGAAGACCGAAATGCAGTCTCGCTTAAACAATCATATTTTTATCAAACATATGATTTGAATATTCAGGTAGTCTACATAAAGGATATCCCATAAGTAAAGGGCCAAACTTCGGGGAATGGTTCTATGGGTCAAAATATGAAAAAAGTTCATATAAACACAGACCCGAAAAGGCTTCGTTTTCTAGATATCCGCCATTTTGTTTTTTGTACAAAATATTTTTTATCTAGCGAACGGTTTGACTGATTGAGTTCAAACTTGGCATGAAGTTTAATCTAACAATGATATATCTCAAGAAAAATAAGCGATTAAATCCAATTATGAGTTTCAAAATGGCGGCTGTTTGAAAATTTCAAACTTAATTTTTCAAAAATTGTACATTTTAACAAAAAATATCAAGATACCTTTTTTGTAGTCCTGTTGATTCCCTATTGGATGGTGTAACTGTCAAAACAATCAGATGAAGGATAATAGTTAAGTTATGTGTAATAATTGGATTGTTCAACCTACAATATTGTATGTAAATTTGCTTTCACTATCATTAACTTAGCTATTATCCTTTATCCGATTGTTTTGACAGTTACACCATCCGAAAGGGAATCAAAAAGACTTCAAAAAAGGTGCCTTTACATATTTTGTTAAACTATACGGTTTTGAGTAATTTAAGTGTGCCATTTCAAACAGCCGCGTTTTTTAAGCTCATGATTAGGTTTATTCGGTTTTTTTTTTTTATATATATCATTGTTAGGTTAAACGTCATGCTAAGTTTGAACTCAATCGGTCAAACCGTTCTCTAGATAAGAGTTATTTTGTACATAAAACAAAATGGCGGATATCTAGAAAACGAAGCGTTTTCGGGTCTGTGTTTATAGGCTATTAACTTTTTTTCTTATTTTTACCCATAGAACCATTCCACGAAGTTTGGCACTTTACTTATGGGACATCCTGTATAAAAGCATGGGGCAATACCGTGCACGTAAGCGTTTTTATTTTTATATTTAATTTGAAAACTCAACTAAAGCAAAGAATCATCTCATTTTGTGCATTTTTTTTCAAATTCTTGGATCCAAATTTAAAATATCTAACAGATTTAGATTGTTAAACATGTTTTTATAAAAAATGTTACATTGGACGATATTGCCCCAAGAGATGGGGTAATAAAATGCACTACTAAGGGGCAATACATGCAACATTGTTAACGGCAAAGATTGAGTGAAAATAAAACAAAATATTCAAAATTTAGCAATACATCTTATTTTAACATTGAAATACGTAGAATATAATGAACTAGCTTATATAAAATTACAGAAAATATCATAAGTCCTAATCTTGAAGGAAATAAAATATACAAAAAATTTAGAATATTTCAGTTTTGAGTGACTTTTATCTGATTGAAGTATTTGTATCTCACTAATTTACAATTCGTTCATGTTCGCCTTAACACACTCTTATGTTAATGTTGATGTTGCCCTGGGGTCTTATAAAGGTATTAAGTTATAAGTAAATACCAAAATGACGACATGACATCACATTTTCAATCCTAACCTAAAAGCAAAGAAATAAGTTATTTAAAACAATTAGTTTAAATAACGTCATTAGTAACATATTTCAGTTACCTCAGTTGTGATGAGTCGGAGATATAATAATAAAAGTTGGTGAAATCACAAAACCTTCCGTCACTGACACTCGCGTAAGGCTAGAAGCTCCCCAAAAGTCATGAATCTGTTTCGCATTCTTCCCGCTGACAAACAGCAGCACTTCCCAGCGCTCATTAATCCCTCTAAGGAATTGAAAAACGCGGTGTACGGTATTGCCCCGCTACACGGTATTACCCCGCTCTCCCACTAATGTTGTCAACACGCTGTGCATAGTGGTAGTGAACAAAGAATGTAAAACTGCACTTACAGATACAACTTTGTTGAAAGATGTTATCAACATACGTTGCGCTGTTAATAATTCGTATCGCCTTTATATACAAGTCCTTATTATCACCTTTTAGTCCTTATACAATGCATACAATGACTAGCGTAATCTTCTTTATAAATACAAGTTTGTTTCACTGGCGACGGAGTCAAAAACATCTGTAAACATGAGTTTTTACTTTAATCTGGAATATTTAATCAACGTAAGTTATTAACTAACTAAACGGAAAACAACTTTGTTGAACACTAAAACTTTGTAATAAAATGAAACGATATTTATGATGTCTATAATAGTAATATATTTGCATATATATTATTATGACTACGTAGCCAGAACAAGTTAACAAAGAGTATTATTGCCAATTACCGTATTAAAACATTTTACTTCGGCTCGCATTAAAACGCCGAAGTATTGAAATCTTGCGATTTTTGTGTGCGTCTGTCTTTCTGCACGATATATGCACTCACAGACGTCGTAGAAAACTTCTGGTTGTATCAAAATCTTCGTAATTTTATTGCATAGATTTGAAAAGCTTTTGAGTCGCAGCTCATCGGGGTCACAGTTTTGGGTCAAAAGTTTAAAAATATTGGGTCAAAATACAGCATGGGGTATCGTTTGATGTTTTTTTTTTACGGGAAAACCGACTTTTACAGTTAAAAAGTCTTAGCGCGTCAGAATCACGTTTTTTGGGTCAAAATTTTTAAAATACAGTTTGGGGTATCGTTTTATATGTTTTTGGATACGGGACACTCGATTTTGACAGTTATTAAAAAAAAAAAAAACACGAGAAGAAGTCTCAAACAAGTGTTCCATCTTTTAATCTTGTTGGTATTGTACGAAAGTGGCCATAACTCTGATATGTGTAATACGAATTATAATTGGAAATTGTATTAACCGTGATTGACAAACGCTATTTGTAACCATTTCGATATTGTTTATCCTGACTGGTCTAATATGAAAGAATTATTAAAAACGTATTTTAAAGTAACGTTTAAACAAAACTAAGTTTAAGTAATGAATTAACTTGATTCGAGGAGCAAACTATGAGAAATTAATTTCGGTTTTACAATACTATAAATTATAAACTCATAGTAAAAAGCCTAAATACGAAACAAGAACCACATTTTGGTTACATTTGTCAAGTATATATTGTCCAAAGAATTCCTTTTATAAATTTAATCATTTACAGGTTTTTATTGCATGCCATTCATAGTATTAAAGTATATGACTAACATAGATCCATCATTAAAAAACTCCTTTCATATACCCAAAACTTTGGCTGTACTGCACATGAATTAGGATCAAGGTCACCGCCACACCTACTATCCTATTTCGATCCAAGTGCCTCTGTTCTAATCAATCGTAATTTCATGGCAATATTAGAGTATCGAATAATGTGTTTGCATTTGCTTCGCCGCTAGTATATATGGGGAGCGAACGGTGAAGCCGCAAGTTGTCACCGGGGTTGGTGAGCGAAGCGAGCAGAAGCCTTCTAAAGTAAACCGTTGTATCTAATTTGTAGACAATGTTAAATTATTAACAACTGGTGCAAGTAGAGCGAGTAAGATAGGGCGTGCGAAGCAAGCACAGGTCTCACCGAGTTCTTATTATTAAGAAAGACATATTGTTTAGTTAATTTTTTTATGTTTAGGTTATCGACTTGAAAATCACTATCAAAGCAAAAAGAACCTATTCACTTTGATGACAATATCCCATTACTTTAAATGAAGAATTCTTGTATCTTTGTATCTGTCGCGGATATCGAAAACGGCTCTAATGAATTTAAAAAAAATTGTATTTAGGTGTAGTTTTGATTTTTAAGTACAATCATATAGAGTTGTATTTCGTGTAAAACGCAATTTTTTTTAGAAAATCTAATTTAAAAGTTGAACAATTTTAACATAGGGTCTTAAGGGTTGCTATGTTGGTTACAAAATAATAACGAAATAGTAAATACAGCGATCAAAACATCTGTTTATAAACAAGCCAATTTATACTGTTCTAGCACGTTGGAAATAGAGTGGAATAGAACTGAGATTGAGTATTATCCAAAATCAGCTGTTCACTGGATAGTTTTTAATTATTGTTAAAAAACAAGCTAATTTATACTGTTTTAGCACGTTGGAATTATAATAAATTGGGCCTGATTTAATAATTTATTTTGTCAAAAAAAAAAGGTAAACTTGGCAAAGATGGATAAATTTTAATAGTCAATTTTGTAATATAGGCCTGGCTCATTTCTGAAACATAGTATTGAGGTCATGTTAATCCTGCAATAATTTTTACTATATTTAAGCCTGGTTTCAAAACTTTAGATGCCAGAAGAATTAGGACTAAGATCGTAATGAAAGCCTCTCACGTTTCTAAAGCATGTATTTGAAGTTATAATTAATCTTGTAATAATTACTGTTAATATATTTAAGCCTGGTTTCATAATTTTACAAACCTATGTACAAACAAGCCAAAGATTAACGAGATTCTTTAGCGAATTTTCCAACTGCGAGCGAAGCGAAGCAGCCATCTTAGGCCATGTTAGGCAGAGCCCCTAGTTAATTTAAAGTCAGTATTTGACAAATAGAGTTATACATATTTGTTGAGTACGTCGGCGAAACTTGTGCTCATCGACTCTATTTTCGTAACAGGAGTAGTATATTTGGTCAGCTTTCGTAAAATTTTTAACTTAAACATCTTTCATATTCAATTATTTTTCATTTGGCCCGCCGAAATTTAGGGTTTTTGTCCTCATAAAAACACCTTGGGTATTATTTTTTCACCATAACAGTATTTTCGGAACGAAATTCCTTTACGCGGCTTGCGGTAGGCCTATGTGTTGACAAATAGAAAATGTAACGTGTAACGAAAAAACGTTATCGAATTGATTGCTATGGTAATAAATTTAAATACATTAAAAAAACATATGTTTTGGTTCATCAATTTAAGTTAGAAAATAAAAGACGATCGGATTCATCCGGCGACCCGGCGTGGTTCCGATGTTATCGTCAAGCGCTGGTATTAACAATTGAAAGTGAGTTAAATTATCTGACTATTGCAATTTTGTAATGTAGATTCAAGAAATGGATGGAAAGTATGTGTAATACAAACTTAGAAAAGTAAGTCAATATAATTTTATATTTTGATACAAGTATTGCTGTATCCATACGTTTAATGTTATTATAATAAATGTGTTGAATTAATTGTAACCTCAAAGCTAAATGGTTAACTCATTTAACTGTCCATTCATTGTAAATACATTCAATAAAAATTAAATGTTGGTTCATAACTCTAGGCCTAACCTAAATTTAAATTACATTATAATTTGAAAAAAAAGCGTGATGAACTTTCTGACGTGGATTCCACGACAGCACACATTATTATGTTTAACATAAATAGGTTTAAAAGCGCATGTGTCTAACTTCCAGCAATAAGTTAAAGAAAGTCACGTAAACAGGTACTTACTTATAAAATTAAATTCTGATTGTAAATGAAATAGTATTTCAAGCAGCTACCGCTTGAAGAGTACAATAAGACATTTTAGTTTTGTCATGTTTGAAAAAAAACTCCACATCGTAAGCAAAGCATTATCTAGTAAAGTGAGGGCCTACCTCTAGTAACGAGAGAGGGGATAGTATGTGCGTGGAGCCATGCGGTATCACCAAAGCCAAACATGGTTGCTGTATCCTGAAAAAGCGAGACAAAGTTCATGTATTCTGGTATTTTACTCGTGTAATGTCGGTTATAAGAACTTAACTTACAGTAAGTAAATATAACTTGTACATTTATCAAAGTTTGGTTCCAACTAACTCTATAGCCGAACTATTATTATAAACCGATGACTATTACCATGTGTTTGCTCAAGATTTGAAGACCATATCCGTTATTTACTGTCCATAGATTTTGTTTTACCAAACAAAATGTATTTACAAAAAAGCCATTACATAGTTGCCCAGTTGAGTAGTTTGTGAACAATTGTATTGCTTCTCGAAATTTCACTGCACCTGAAATTTCTAAATTTAAAACCACTGAAGTCTTCTGTTAGTATTCATTAATTCAATTATTTAGCTGGCACAATTTCAGTGTAAACCCAATTTTTGGTAGATTAAATTTCTGTTATTCAAAATGTTTCTGGTATTCGTAATGTAGTAAAGAACATTAAACTTTAGAGGACGGAATGTTACAATGGAAATGGAATACGAAATTATAATTCTTGTGCGTTCTTCTACTCACATTAAGTCTATGCTACTGGTATAAACACCAAAGTTTATTGCTGTTAAGACTTTGTACTTTAAGAAAAATATCACTTTATTGCGACATACTTATAGTTCCGCCTTGTAGTTGAGTCATATTAGAATGTATGAAAGGACACATCGCTTTGTGTTAGATTAATTTTGTTCCAAGGATTGGCATTAAGTAGCCTACTTAAACAAATAAATAAACAAGATTTATATTTTAAAATAATCAATTTCGTAAATTTATTTTTTACTTTGCATCTATAATAAATTACACTATAATAATGAAATATTGGTCAATAAATGTAACGATTTAACACGAAAACTATCACTCTAATTGAGTTGAAACTTTTATTTGTGTAGTATGTAACGCCTTCAGAGAGAAATGTTTAGCTTCGTCCCTATAATATTTAGGTTCCCAGGGGCTCTCAACCTGGGGGGGCCTAGAAGAATTTCAAGGGTGGCGTGAGTGTATTCGAAAAAATAAAATATTAAAAATATTGTTAGAGCCAATCCTCTCACTAATGTTCTGAAAATTGCCTAAAATAGACTAAATGTTCTGTACCTGCCAACCTAAAATAGATCCTAGATAACTTCAAATAAATTTGTATTTAGTTCTTTGGTTTCATAAATGTTCTTATAATAATATATCTATACTAATAT
This sequence comes from Philaenus spumarius, assembly GCA_018207615.1. Classification (NCBI taxonomy): domain Eukaryota; kingdom Metazoa; phylum Arthropoda; class Insecta; order Hemiptera; family Aphrophoridae; genus Philaenus; species Philaenus spumarius. The sequence goes on along the minus strand of JAGFPH010000251.1, from coordinate 727,189 downwards.
TATAAAGTGGTACTTTTTTTTTTGTATGTAGAGGGTAATCTTCGGAACTATTGAAGCGATTGAAAAAATAGTTTTACTAATAAAAAGCTACACTAACCCTGAGTTGCATAGGCCTTCATTTCGATAAAAACATTTTTTAATTCCAACATTTGTAAATTTAGTCGGAAAAATTCTTAGATTAGGCCTAGACTGATAAATCAACACATGTATTTACATTTATTACCATATCAACCAAGTGAATAAAATAACACATAACAGCTGTTTGCTCTAATATTTTCATTAACAACTAATAATTTCAAACTTTGTATTTCTAACTTTTAGGTTAGGTTATTAAAGTGTAGAACTGAGCCTTGCTGGTTATTTTAACCTTTATTATAACTTCTGTTATAAAATATACGAAATAATTTGATTTGAACATTTAACATTATTTACCGTCTTAGATTTGGGGTTATTATTAATCTACTCCTTTATGATAAAGGAAACATAACATGATTATGCGTATAGAAGGTTCCAACGGGGTTGGCGTGCGAAGCACGCAGAGGTTTCCCCTAGTTTAAAATAAAGTGATATGTAGTAATATTACATTTTATGTTTGAAATTATCTATATTTTCATTTAATAACCAGCTTCAGTAATCCTAGCCAACTTTAGTTTCAAATTCCAATTGTACTACTTGTATTAACCACATATTATAGTGGTGGTATGGGGAGGGAGGAGCGACCTCATATCAGTGTTCAAAGTTGGGGCACAGAGTCTGAAAGGTTGAGGTGTTCTAAACCGTTATCCATATCTTATGAGTGTATAAATAATTAGTTTAAATACTTATTATTAGTTTAATAATATGTTTAAAAACCAATAACATCGTTATTTTCATCAATTAAGAAAAATGAGGTGTCATTTTAAATGGATTACACTGCTTAAAACATATAAAAATCCAAAATATCACTGTATTTTAAAAATAACTGACTTTCAAAAAATTGCGTAATATTATTTAAATAGGAGGTCTTTTTTGTAGGAACTATCCCTTAGTTCAGGAAAACATATTAACGAGTAGGCTTCTAACAAAAATGTACCAATTTGAAACCCAAATATTCCGATACTACCCAAAAATATAAAATTTGTCGTTTAATCCATTTAATCGTGTTAAAAAAATACAAAATATAAAGTCCAAAATTCCCTATGCTATTTATATATATAAGAATTTGTGCACAAAAACTCGCCCTTAGTTTTAGAGGCCCATTCCAGTAACGTAATCTAATGACATAATTTGAAGCATAAACTGTTCTATACTCTGCAAAAATGTTACATGTGACGGTGTATTACTTCTAACTGTTGTAGAGAGTTTTATAGCATGGGTACACAGTGAGTTTTAAATTAGTATGTGAGATATTAAAGTATAGCAAAGCCTTAAATTTACTCAAATAGAAAAAAAATGTAGGCAACGATGGGCGAGGTTGTTAAGGCGTCAATGCTTTATTAATCGTCATGGCAACCATCAATGGAAAAGTTCCGGGTTCAATTCCCTTTGACCCCGAATAATTTTCTAAATGGTTTCTTAACAGACATCGTTGCTGTGGCTCGGATTTCACGTAAAACTGTAGGTCCCGTCTTCATTAGCCTTAAGTGCAAAACAGCAAGACGTTAAACCAAAGAAAAAAAAGAAACAAAGTTTTCACGATAATTCCACGATATCAGTTGCTTTCTCACCTTGTACACTATCTGTGAAAGTTTTTCACTACACTACTACCGGAGAAAGTATCATCAAAACAATGAAGAAAGAATCAACAATCAATAATGATACTTCCTCCGTACTAAGATTTACAGCTGGATGCGCGTTGCTAAGCAACAATAAACAAACAAAGGCAAGTGTTTACTCATTTTTTCAAAACATTACGTTGTTTTTATTTGACTTACGGACGCTTTACCCGAGTCTTTTAAAAGGAAAGGATCGCATGTGTATCAGGATCTTTTGCCGAAAAGGTCAAATTAAAGATATGATAATACACCTATAAAAAATTGTGCGATAGGTTGGATATTGAGGACGTTCAACTTAGTGTCATAAGTGATGACGTTTTACTCGTTTATCTGTCAGTCCTAAGCAAAGGAATTAACATCTCAAACAGTCACAAATGTACTTTCAACATAAATTTGCATGGAAAAAAATAACTTTCCCTAAAATGTTTGATATAATATTGTTTTGATTGTAATATGCTTGCAAGTTGTTTAATGTAATATCGTTTTTGTTTTTACTATAAGAGCCACAAAATATTTGATTTTTTCTTTACGTTTTTTTTTTTTTGTTTGTAGAACTACTTTTTAATTAGTTTTGTTGTGTAGTACCGTGAAAAATAGCGCTCTAAACTCGTGTGAAAGTGTCTTTTCAGTATTCAGTAAACAAGATTCATACTGAAAAAGCCCACTTTATCCACTAGTTGTCAAATATACTATTTCTTTTTATAGTACTACCATATATAACAGTAATATAAAAACATGATATTTTATTAATTTCTAGGCAGTTCTATACGTCTACCAAACCAATTTGAACGATTTTTTAAACGACAAAATTTAAATGCCTGCCACTTTTAAATAAGTAAAGAACATTGGTTGATTATTTTTACCTGATTGGGTCTTTATAACACTAAGTACTAAACACATTTCAATTCGATATCATTCACCGACAAAATATATTATTTTTGTTTACCCAAAATGGCGGCTTAATGTAAACCAAGCGTTCTAACACAAAAAATGTGGTTTCTGAAATGTTAGTACATTACTACATTTACCATTATATGTTTTTTTCGATCAGTGGTTTTGATTTAGTTACAACTCCTTCATTTAAGAGTTTGTTTAACATTTTTAATAGTAAAATTGGTAAAATTATATCATTGGAAAAAAGAAAAATGGTTAAGGAATTAATTCTAACACTGTTTAATTTTGTTTAAGAATTATGCCTAAATCCTTCTACCAAAACATTAATTACATAGATACTGTATTACTAACATATTGTCTTATTGAATATAATGTAGCCATAGTATTCCAATGAGGTACTGTAAATAATTTATTAAAATGAAGGGTGGCATTTCACATTCCTTACCTCCTGGAAATTATCTATGTATGCAATAATATGTCTTTCTTTTAGCAGCAACGTTTACAACATAAGAAAGACCGGATATTTTTTATAAAAGATACTTAAGGGTCTTCTATACCTTGCGTAAAACAGCAAAAATATGCACTTCGTATTACCGTATTTCGGACGCAGTTTTTCAACCTAAAAAGTTGTGAAACATCTTAAATTGTTCTTAAAGGCTTTGTGCTTTTGTCTTATATCTCATAATTGAAAGAAATCGTCGGCAACGCCTTTTAATCAACAGTTTAAATGAGTAGAAATCGATTATTTTTAACGCATTTTTTGGGAGTTTTAAGCAATAATTTCCATATTTTAAGCTAACACGTAAAAAATATAAAGCCCTCTTTATAACTTAAAGTAGTTTCCCAGATTATTAATTTATGAATAGAATCCGAAACACGGTATTACGAATGAATGTTTCAACGATTTTGCAGCTTGAGTCAGGCCTTTTGCATTAAAATCATACTGTACACTCGGAAGTTTTCTTCAAGGTAAAGAAGAGCCTTAATCTTCTAAGTTCAGTTCGGTAGAAAATGTTGTTTCCTCTTGTTCTCTCTTGTTTCCGCTTCTAATTTGCATGCACACTTTAGCCTACTTGCATGCCGTTACATTATAAAGCTACAGCGTTACATGTGTTTGATTTAAACTGATTTTTTGCTCTGAAATTATAACAATATTTACATGCATTGATAAAATAACTAAAAGGTTGACACAATATAACGCCGCAGTTTATTTTTCCACTGCGAGATAGTATTTACATTTAACATCTTGTTAAAATAGGTGTAGTAAGTTTTTGATATTCACGAAGAAACTCAACAAAGTTTTTATTTTAGTACTGCCTGGAACTGACATATTTTAAAATCGGTTTATAGTAGTTACCGAATTAACTGTTTAAAATGGAAAATAAAGTCTTTCCTATATACTTGTAAACAATGTCTAGTAATAACAAAATTTAGGCCTAAATAAGGTTGCCTTTTGGGTTGGTCTACAGGCACTGCTAGATCTCAAAGTATCTATTTAATCTCATAAGCTAAACATTAAACAAATTTATTCAAGCTTTGTGCTAAGGGTTGCAGCTATTCAAAAAACGTGTCTAACAAAATATAGATGTACAAAAGTAAAAAAATATGGTAATAGTTGCAACAGTACCAATACCGAGAAAATTATTCTTATTATATCATTAACAAGTAATTTTTCAATAAAATCTTTATTTACAAATTAGTTGACTAAAAATAAAAGTAAGAATAATTACTAAAATAATAAGAGTTTTTTAATTAAGTTCACCTTCTTTAAAAACTAATAACATTGAAATAACAAGTTAACAATTTAACGTATCTGGCACATTTAAATCAGAGAAAATTCATATTATTTTGCCATCTAGGTTGTTCAGAAGAGTGTGGGGTTTCTATTTAAATTCAAATGAAAGATGGAGCAAGGGAAAGAGAGAATGGAAGAAAATTGATTTGACTTTGTTAACCAATCCACAAGATGGACGGCGAGAGAAAGATATGGAATGATTGCCTTTATGTTGAGGGGTGAAAGTAATTCCATTCAGATTCCAATATACAAAGTAAATTTGAAGAAAACATAGAAAGGACGTTGAATATAAAAATAGTTCGATCGCGCAGATGAACCGCTGACGTGAATTGAGCGAATTTCTAAAATTAAGTTTATATGTTTTACGGTTTCAACAAACTATGTGTGAAATTTGTCTATGCATTATGGTGCTGAATAGCTGCCACAATGACGAAGTACATTAGGCTTTGTTTGCACCTCAGCCTCCAGGCCCGGCTTCGCGAGTTTGCACTTCAAAATAGAAGTCTCGGAGTATGGACCGGTTCGCTTCGCGAGTTTGCATACAGGACGTCAGTCTCCGTGGATTTGAACCGTGTAGTTTTATGGTATTTTACGATTTCATCGATTTTGGGGAAACAGATGGGTTATAAGGTCATTAAAAAAATCTAAATGTGGAGAACAATCAAATATATTATTAGATATAACATATATTATTGGATATATTATGTAGATAATACCCCCAAAAACTTTACTGTAGTACAAAAAATCTCAACGAATTTTAATTGTTGGTTTTTTTTATCGAACTCGTCTGAGCGACTTAGAAACCAAACTTGTATACAGAATTTGGACCAAATCCGGCATAAAATACAGCCTTCAGAGTGCTAACACATAAATGCATATATACGCATTCATTACATATATATAAAACCTTTAATGACACCACAAAACGGGATCTGCATACCATGATCGGTGCTCACTGACCACTTTCCAACTAGGACTCACCATAAGAGTCAATGCAATAGCTAATCTTTCCTATGGAAATTCGTTAATAAATAATAATAAAGAGAAATATTAAATACATTTATTTTTATTTAAATTGCCAATACTAAAATTAATGTAAAGTAAACGTTTTTAAATCCCAATATGTAGGGAAGACTACACAATTCACTATTAGGGAAGACTTGCACAATTGTGAGCGAACTAGTTTGGAAAAAATAAATTTTATCTGACGGATGATTATTAATATTATTATACATGCTTTTTTTTATCATAATTAATTGAATAGTTTAATAAGTTTTCAAAATATTTTACTCTGATCTGACCTAATCTTAAAATCAAATATTAAGCTTTTAATTGTTTAACATTAACACATATTTATGAATCCATACGGTGAAGCAAATGCAACATATTATTACATACTCTGGTACTTGAACTGAAATGACTTTCGCCTGTAAACCAAAAAAAAAAAAATGACTGATTAGGACAAAGACACTTGGATCGGGGTAGGGTGCTATGGGTGCGGTGGCCTCTGACTCCTGAAGCATGCACATAGGGACAGGAAAATATATACACTTTTTTAATAGCAACAATATTAATATTTTTATTATTATTGTTAATCTTGACTGGTCTGCTCGAAAGTAACATGTATAAGCATTTAGCCTATAGAATATGAAACGAAATGGAAATGTATTGTTCCTTTTCTTTATAAATATTCAATGAAATATTATTGAATGAATAAATACATATTACAAACGTTATAAAAATATTACATTAAGTGTTACATTAACACAAGAAAAATAATATTTATATTGTATAAGTATATAAAATAAAAACTTAAAATGCCTATATCTGAAGTATACACATAGTACATTCACACATATACTGTATAAACAATTTATAATTTAAAAATTACAAAAGACACTAAATTATGCATACACATAATATAATGCAAGCTATCCTAACTTCATCAAGAAACACACAAAAATCATATAAAAAGAAACAACAAACGGTACCTCTAATGCTAGACCTGTGTAGAGGATTCCCGTTACTAAAAACAAAAAATTAAATAAAATTGAAATCAGATTTCGAGTGAACCTTATTCACTCAATATTCAAATAATACAAAATATTTGTGAACATTTAAAATGCAATATTTGTGTATTATGTCTAGAAATATAATAGATGTTAAAACCATTTCATAATGTTCAATAGGAAATCAGCCTCAGGCAGTTTAAGCAACTATTTTCAATTTTTTTAGAAAACAATTGTTGTTGAAACGTCTCTTAATATAATTACGTAACTGAATAAAAGTTCTGAGTGCGATTAACTCAAAAGTTGTAGTAAAAAAAGTATTATTTGGCTTTGTATTCTTTAAATGTGACGAATTTAGATTTTTTAATTTATAATCATTAATCTGATAAGGAGTATTACCATTTGCCTGAATTGCCTTCTTATATAAAACAGCTTCATTACCTTATAAATCATATTAATAAATATCCATATATTTGTTTACTGGCAATATCTTAAGTTCCACAAAAAGAGGCAGGGAATTTTTATTCTTTGATTCCCCTAATATAACTCTGACAATTCGTTTTTAAATTATAAAAACTGTTCTTATATTCATTTGACAAGTACCACTCCACAAAGCAATTCCGTATTCCACACTACTGTGAAATGAAGCAAAATACACTTGCAGTCAAATGCTTTGAGGACAAACATCTTTCAAAAAGAAAAATAACCTAAGAATATTATTTAATTTACTCTTCAGGTGTGAAATATGAGTTTTCCGGTTTAGCTTACTATTAACAAAAATACCTAGATATTTTACGGAACTAGATTGCTGTACAACTTATCATTTAGGCTATTTTATTTGATACTTTAGTTTTCTCTCTATGGTCGAGTGTAGATTAATTCGACATACATTATACTAAACAAAATTATTTAGTTTATCTTAGCTTAGTTCGTTGTATTTTTAGCCAATCCATAATTGAAAAGATATAGAGGAAGAGAGATGGATATAAGAAATGTAGACGCCGTATTTGTCGTAACTGCAGTCGGTATTCTGTAAGGTGGCGCTACCAAGCGGAAACGTTGTGAACTAACGGTCATTGCCCAGAAGCAATTTGTAATCCTTTGGGAGACAGATGTTGGCTGCTATTGTTTGATCAATATGAAATGCATTGCAATAAATATTTGTACATTTAAAAGTCTTTTATATTTTATTTAACTTACATGTCTTATAAACGGAATTCTGTGGCTGTTAACTAAAATTTAAAACACGGATTAAAAAGGAATGAAATATTAGGAAGTAGGGATAATGTTGCATTTAGCATTTACTAAGAAAAATATCGACAAATATATTTTATATATAAACATTTCTATAAGAGAGGATTAAAGTTCAATTCCGATTTTTGAAATTATTATAAAGGTTTAACTGAATAAACTCAATCATTTCAAGTATTCGAACGTTTTATAACTGACTGGCGAACCGTTTTATATGTTTCAACAAATGCAAGAAAAAATTTATTTTCATCAATAAAACACAATAATTTTACTTTACATTTTAATTATACAATTAATTTGCGTGGAATCGAATTAACAAAGTAAAATTCAGTTTGCAATCAAAATTTCCAGACTGAACAACATTTTCGTAAACATTTTTAATTGATAACTTTTTAGTTTGTATTTACTCACTTCATATCATTTGATATCAGAACTGAAAAAATGTTTTCAACCATATCAATTAATCAGGTAAATCTCTATTTACTTAGTTATCTGACCACAATATTCTTATTATTAGTTACAGTACAAAAGCAATTAAATAAAGTAAAAAACCTGTAGCTTTTCTTTAATATTTATTTAACTTCATTATTTTGCTTAATAGATAGAAATAATATTTTATTTTCAGCGATTACTTTTTTTGTTGTCTAACATAGCCATTTATCATTATTAGCGAATTTCCATAGGAAAAATGATCTATTGTAGTGACCCTTATGGTAAGACCTAAGATCGGGAGTAGTAAATGAGCACCGATTATTGCCCCAGAACACGGTTTGGGGTGTCATTAAAAATTATATATAAGTATAATATGTGTTGGCACTCTAGTGAGTAGTGGTCGCATTTTAAGTTCGCTTTGGTAAAAATTTTGTACACACGTTGGTTGTCTACGTCGCAAGAAACGAGTTCGTTAACCAAAAAATCCAACAACCGGAAGTACGTTTTTTGACCGGATGTAAGAATGTTTTGAAATTTTTAGAATTAATGTAGGGTGTTATTCTGCACATTTTTTTACACGACCTTATAGCTCGCAGGTTCCCCCAAAATCGATTAAAACGTAAAATACGATACAAGTGCCTGGTTCAAATCCATTTGGTGGATTTTACCGTGGGACATCTTATGATCCGAGGCCGATGACCGAGTTTGAACGCTGCGATCGAAGCGAAGATCATAACTCGAAGCTGCAAGGACGAGGTGCAAATTCTCAAAGCGAGCTTTCCGTTGTGAGTGGAACGAAGGAGCGCATGAGTCGAAGCTGGAGGCTTAGGCAACAAATTCGACTAATATATTTCATACACAGGCAGCTGTTCAGCGCCGTCGTGAGTAGACCAATTTCCCAAATTGTTGGTTGAAACCCAAAAACATATACATTTAATTTTGGAAATTTGACCAGCTCAAGTCAGCGTTTCAGCTGCGTGGTCGAATTATTTAGGGTCTACTGTTCAAATCTGTTTTATAACATTATCCCCTCCCCCCACAGTAATTTCCACTTCCTATGTAGAGTTCTCTTGATCTCAAAATTTGTAATGCCTAGAGGTATAAAATTTGTCAGCCAGGAGTATACTTTTTTTTTTATTCATTCAGTCATTCATTAAAGTTTAACAATTATTTAAGCATTTTCCCCCTTTGTTAGCTACCCGGGGGTTTCGCAGTTAAAACATGTAACAGCTGATTACCATCACTTGAACAAAAAATTTACATCCACAGTGTTTTAACTGAACGTTTCCTGAAATAAATTAAACTTAACAGCGACTTGATTTTATTAGGAGTAAAGAAAAAAGCGTAAGCAGCACTGCCGCATTACTATAGCCGAATTTTTTTATCCGGGAATAACAAATATTAAACACTGGGAGTTTTCTATGAGTTTTGTTCCTTGTTTCAGGAACTGTACCAAAAATACCTTTGCTCAGGGTTATAGTAAATTTCGAATAATTTAAATCACAAATTGTACTCGGGCTTATGAATGGTAGAAATTGCACAATTATCTTACATGGATAGTGAAAGAAATCATTTTGTCGGGAATTTCCTATGATTTTTGTTCCTTGTTTCGGGAATTGTAAACTAAAATAGATTTACACAGGATTATAGTAAATTTAATTGCCTTTCGAATGATATATCTAACTCATAAATTGCATAGGGTTTAAGAGTGAGTGTATGTAATAGGGTTTGAGCAATTGTCTTACATGGATAATGAAAATATCACATTTATGGAGTTTCCTGTGAATTTTGTTCTTTGTTCCGGGAACTGTACCTAAAATACCTTTGCACAGGATTATAGTAAATTGAATTGCCTTCCGAGTGATGTAACTCACAAATTGTGCTCGGGCTTCTATACTCCTCAAATCGATACCCAAAAACGATTAAACGGTATAACGTGCCATTTTGAATCAGGACGAAAAAAAAAGTGTATCTGAAGAATCCTACTAGGACCCTTTCACCAAAGAAACTTTAAGCATATTTACTACCACTTATCATTCCGGGAATAAAACATATAGAGACCCTATATATATATGTATAAATTAATGAATTTTGGGTATCGTCTCCAAATAGTTTGTATTGTCTGAAACATATAGAAACGAAGCCCTTATGCCCTCCTCCAACCAACCGTTTTCAAGATGGGTAGATTGTAATAGCTCTTATTTTCTTAAAAAATTCGGCTAATGATCGCTAACGTTATGAGCTTAATTAAAAAACTCCACACAGACCATCAGCTGTTTCATGATAATAACGCAACATTTACAACAGCCAATTATTTTAAAAAATAAACAAAAAACCTAGCCTATATTATTGTTATGTTTACAACTTCGCTCAAATTTTTGAGTGCGCCCTTCTAGTTGCAATATATTTTACTAACGAAATTTATTAAATATGATCTACGCAGTCATGTTCAGTAAGGTGTAGGCCTAATTTGTTTATATTAATAACTGGTCAAGTATGTGTTGAACATTCAATTCAGAAACTATTTATTTTTTAATTAATCTGTCACGTATCTAAATCATACTTGATTTCATGGGCATTATAGTCTTTACAATAATATTCAAACAATGTCACGAATTAATTTTCAACATGTAACTATACTAATATTACAAAGATGTCAAATTTGTTTGTTTGTTTGAATGTAGGGGGTAATCTCGGGAACTACTGAACCGATTAAAAATATAGTTTTACTAATAAAAAGCTACACTATCCCTGATTAACATAGGCTATAATTATTATTCATTTTGATAAAAACATTTTTTATTTCAATATTTGTTTATTTAGTTTAAAAAAATTCTTAGGTTAGGCAAACAGATGAACCAACACATGTTTCTTGAATATATTTACATTCATTTAGCAACCAAGTGAATAAAATAAAAGATAAAACAGCTGTTTGCTCCAATATTTCCATTAAATGCTGATTTCAAAATTTGAATCAATTATTTGTATTTCTAACTTTTAGGTTAGGTTTTCATTAAAGAGCACAGCTGAGCCTTGCTGGTTCTTTTAACCTTACTGATGTTATAAAATATGTGAAATAATTTGATTTGAACATTTAACATTATTTACCAACTTAGCTTGGGATTATTGTTAATCCTACACTTTTATTATAAAGAAAAGATAACATATTTGTGTAGAAGGTTCCAAAGGAGTTGGCGTGCAGAGCACGCAAGGGTCTCTCCTGGTTATTTAATAAAAATTGGAACCAAGCAAACCTCCCTTCGACATATTTGACTGATTTCCCATATAAATGTAATAAACATTAACATGATTATGTTTATAGATGATTCCTATAAGCGTTGGTGTGTGGAGCACGAAGGGGTTTCCCCTAGTTAGTTATAAAGATGAACAATTGAAATATTCATAAACCCGACTATTCATATTTGTCGAAAGTTGTTGGTATTCAAATTTCGGACGTTTTACACTCAAAAGTATTTTAAATTTTGTATTGTTTGTTTATATGATTAACAATTAATTGTTTATTATTTTACATTATATCCCTAGTGTATTTAAAGAAAAATATCTGAATTACTATGTATTCACTGTATATGCTCTATGCGTAGATATAAGTTACATAACAATGGGACCTGAGTAGGTGACTGGATCACATGCATTCGTCCGTGACTCTCCTGTCACGCGATACAGACTTCTTGCGCAAATATCAGTCAAAACTTTACAAACAGGTTTTGTAAAATATTACGTTCTAGCAATTTCACTTTATTGAGAGAGTCTATTCTGTAATTTTTGTTTATATCGATTTAAGGTCCACCTTTTCCATTTAATTGTTTCTTGTTTTACAAAATTCCTTCGCCTGTTTTTTTTTTTATATATTAAGGTGTAAAATCGATTCAGTTTAAGTTTTTAATCTTCTAGCACTTTTAAATTATTTGTAGTAATTTTTTTACTCGTTCTATCAATAATTTCAGACATTTTGTATCTGTCTATGATATAATATAAATATTTGTCTCGAAGTTCAATAGTAGTAAAACTGATTTCAAAACTTCCGTTACATTACATTAAAATAGTAACAATGGCAAACAACTTTACAATGTGCAGATATCTAACTTAGATTATTTTGGCCAGCGTTATTACAGAAGTATTGCGTTTTATTTCAGAGCTATCAGTGTTGACTATTTATATTTTGTAGTATTATCATTTTGTTTAATAAAGCTTGTCTCAGTTGTAGATTAAGATCGGTTACGTAATAGGTATTTATGAAAGGATTTGGATATTGCTATTGTACTGTAAATTGTGTTTCTTAGTGGTAATAGCACGCACTTATTAAATGTGTAAAGCTTAGGTATGTGTAAGTGCCAGACTTCATGTTTATATTTGTTAATATTAAATCCATTGTGGGAACTTGTTGATGGCAATAATCAAAGACTCGTATTCACGTTGCATTAGGCCACAACCGTAGACAATAAAAATAATATGTGTGACGTCACACCTGAAGAGGATTGGCGATTTGTGCAACTTGCACAATATTTTCTTCAGTATTTTACCTGTACACAACTGTCAACTTGTGTAATACAACTGAAATAGTGTAGAACGGCAGCCCAGTTGGCAGGCCATTGCTGCTTTTGTAATACACATTTCATATTATAGGTAATTTTGTATATAAAACAGCATTGTATATAAAACAACATTTATTTTATTATTAAGCTTAATTACTTACTTTATGTCCGTTCCGTGATGTCCTCTCTTTTTTGTACGACGCGTTTCGGAGATTTACTCCATCATCAGGCACATATCACTCTTGCGAGGTCGTCAAACATTACATAAAGAACACATAAACATAAACACTGAGTACATATATTAAAACACTTTTTACAGGTGGGATGCATCCCGTATGGTGGTCCAAGGACAACCCTACCCTGACTTATTATTATTGTTATAATATAAAGAAGAAAAGGAACAGGTCTGCTTGCCTGTTCGTAAATATTTAACTAAAAAATATTTTGTTTGATCTGAAGACCTATTATCATGACTTATAAAAAGAGCAAAAACTATGAAATCATTACACTGAAATCTTTAGATATTCGTCTCTGATACATCTTTAATTAGTCAGATGTATAAACAAATTGTATGCATTATATAGCCCAAACTATACATTAAGAGGTAGTGTTTGTTCATTTATTACGATTAACTAAAAAAACTCTTACCCGATTTAGATAAACCTTTTCTGGTATGCTAAGCAATTTTGCCTTATACCACGAGGTATATTTCATTATGCTTTTTAAAAATTAGTTCCAGAAGTAATTGCAAAGTAAAATTTTTGATTTATAGAAGATTTGCTGCGTCGTCATTCAGCACTAAAGCAAGTTTTCACAAATTAATGATTTTTGGGAAAGCTTGAGCAGAATTACTTATTATTATACGACAGCGATAGATATTATACACAGGGAATGATTCACGAAATTATACTGGTACACTGTACTACAAAACATATTGAAAACAGTTAATACTAACATAGATTCGAAAATAATTGGTTCCTGTTTTTCCGCCATTTTGTCTTGACAAAAACATAATTTTAGTTTTCTTGTTCGACAAAAAATAACTTTAATTCTCCATTAAAACAAAATTCCTTATTAATTGTAAACACCAAACATATTCCTGAACCATTATATTACGGAATTATGGTCACTGATAATAAAATTTAAATCCATTTCCCAGAAAAGTTGCAGAAATTTGGTTTAGCCTCGTCTTAGGTATTGTAGAGAATTACCAGGAAAAATATGTTTTTTGATAATTCTGTTGTTATTAGTTTTAAGTACAAACACAATAAAATCATGAATTATTTTTGTTTGTGTAGGCTATTATTATCCTGTATATATTAATATAAACACACAACAAATAGAAATTCGACTTAATAAAAATAAAATGCAAAGTGCCACAATTTAAAGCAATTTGAAGTACAAATTAATGATCAAGGTATTCATGTTTTGTAATAAATTATTATTAAATTAAAAACAATAACATTAATTTTAATTAAATACACATTTTATGAGTTTTTTCATTAAATAGTGTTTTTGATTTTACAATTTTAAATACAATTAAGATATTTAAGACGCTGTGGATGAATGGTCATGGTAAATATTTCTTTTCAGTATTAATTTTCTGCACTTTTCTGTTAAGAAAACTTCTCAGCTAATTTTTCGTTTGTACAAGTTTATTTTGGTTGGGCTTGTCGCCAACAATGTAATTCATAGCCTACGTAGCCGCTACGTCAATATTTACCCGTGTAAGCCATTTATTATGTTCCCAAGAGGAAATATTGGATATCTTGTGGAGGAGGTTTGCCATTTTGAGCATCCTGTAGTGGCACTCTCATTTCCGCCGACTAAGATGCAATATCGTCTTGAAATTTAAATCTTTGTGATCAATTTAAACATATTTAGTCTTAATAGTAATCATTTAATTACACCCACAACTGTTCAATATATACTCACTTGTATTTGAGGAGAAAATCACAAAACAGTCAAATAATATTCGTGTGTGTGTGTGTGGAGGGGGGGGGGATTTTAACAGAAGAGAGACTGGTTGTAGTTTTAAGGAAAGGAAACTGTATATCTCGAATACAAAATCTACTTTATTCATTACTTGGAACTACAATATAAAAACCTAAACTTAAAACAAAATATTGTAAAAACAAAACGCTAAATTGTAAAGGATAGAATTTTACAAAGCTTTTATTTGAAATTATTTAAAAAAAAGAACATCTGAAAATGGTTAATTTTAAAGAGTTATTGCTCGGAAAGTGTGATGCTTGGGGCGACATGTCTTGAATTATAACTTTCTGTAGATGTTCTGGAATCATTTTCCTAACTCAAGTTTTGATGTACCTCTTTCAGAAACTGTGCAACTGCTTGAGTGCATCATGTTGAGATGTGTTTCTCAATAGTTATCCTCTTAAAAAAAAAACTTGTTACAGTTTTGCTATAACCAACATTTGTTTATGTTTTGGGATTTTCCTTAAATATGGGAGTAAACTCATTACAAAATGATAGTCAGCATCTTCACAGTGATGAATGGACTGTTTGTCTGGTGCATTTGCATTTTTTTTCTCAAATGCCTACAATTTGTCAATCGCGTTGAACTTTTTATTTTAGGTGGTGCAAACTGTTCTGTGGATTCTCTGGTACTCCGATGTGATTCCACATTCTCCCCGAAGGTAGATTGGGGGTCGGATTCAGGAAAAAGAGCACACATCATCCGCCATGCCTTCAGTCATTTCATAATTATTCTAGCACCGTGTTACTCGCATTCAGAACACGCATTCACTTTAACCGTAGCCCTAATGTTTTTATTTTCTAGTCGTTTTATAGGCTTTTCCCTCATTTTTTACAAATACACAAATTGAAACTTATGTATTTAGTTTTTTAAACTGATTTGCACTTATTATTATTAAGAATTGTAGGAATAAAAATTTAAAACACGAATAATATCTTTGGGTGTGAAATTAAAATTGACATGATTTAAACAGAAGTGTAGCAAAGTCAGATGTAGTCAACAACAAAATGAAAACACGGACGTCAGCACACAAACTGAAACAGTCCAATTTTAAACAAAACACCAAAAAATAATAATTCTTTAAATCTTACGAATTTAACAGAATTGCTGTTCTGCTCAGCAAAAACAGAAACATGAAACGAAAAACATTTTATAGAATTGACTTCCTTTATTTACTGGGTGAATGAAAATACAAGTACGATATACAGGATGTAAAAAATCATAAAATGTCATTTTTCTTATGGAATACACATATTTGTATATTAAAATAGTGCCAAAATACATGGGTTTTTAAAAAATTTTAAGTTGCTAATAAGTGTTACTAGCTGACCCATGAGAATTTTTCGCAAGTTACCTTACCTGATTTAATAAGTTGATTTAGTTCAGTTAATTACGTTTATTTATTTACATTGGTTTATAAATAACAGTTTATAACACTTGCATATGGAATGTAAACAATCAAACTAACAGCTGTCATGTTAGTTGAACAGATTGTTAATAGATGGCACCTTTCATTAGGAACATATGAAGTATAATATCAAAGTTTTTTAGTAAATTTTTGTATCGAAAACATGAATTTGAAACAAAGCTGTTTGTATATTTTTCGTCAATAGCGGGGAACATAAGCTTTAAAATTATGCTTGAATAATTCATTTTAATGAAGAATTAGGGCCTATGGGGGTTATAGCTTAGCGACAAAAAAAAACGTCGTGAAATGATGTATAAGGATTGGTTTAAAACTTTAATTAGAAAATGTCATTACCTGATTACAAAGGCAATACCAAAACAGAAAAGGGGTTGAAGTTCGGACTGTTCAAACAACAATACAAAATTAATTAATTATTTTTATCAGTGCGATACGGCTGTGAGCTATGCGATTGTAGTACCCACAGTTTGTATCGTCTCAGGAAGAATTTTGATCGTTTATTTGTATACGTGTCCAACAACTGATGCTGTTGAACCACAACGTTATGAAACAAGGACAACAAAGGCTTTTGGTAGAGTGTTTGTTAATTAATGACTTGGTTAGTTGCTCGTTAGGTTAGGTGAATGAGTGGTAGGGCTTAGAATTACAAACTTAGTGGGTACACTTAGTGATACTTGATGTGGTCATAGCAGAACATATACAAGTAATTACTTCTAGAAGTATCCAGTTTTGTAATACGTTATACAAATTTGCAAGAAGTTCAACTAATTCATTCAGAACTCTCTTTTAAATTTGTCTACTACCCTATTCAGATTTTATAAATCGTTTTACTAACTGTAGTATTTATATGTGCGTGATATTTTTTCGTAGCACATTTTGTTAGCGTTAAATGTGCCAAAAGTTCTACCGATATCGGACCATCAGTCCGATCCATAAATGCAACTCTCTTGTGATGTATAAACCATTTTTAGGACTGAAAACGTCGAAGAACAAAACAATAACTGAATGACTTAATAAGTTCATTTTTCAGTATCTATGCTTCTAAATTAAAATATAACTAGTGGTTTGTAGGGGTAAATGCCCCTATTTATATTGTTCGTTTACAAATTATACTCAGCTGTTTTTCATTGCAATCTATTTCTTTAAAATATTTGTTTGTTTACAAATTTTACTCAGCTGTGTTTCATTGCAATGTTTTTCTTGTGGAGATTTTTGGTAGCTTTAAGTTCCTCAAAACCCTACAAATGTTGTAATTTGAGAAAAACCTATACTTTCCCGCCCCTTCGTGTATCTTCAATTTGAATCAATTCCTCCCAGCTTTGTACGACCTTCCAAGCTCCCACAATCTTTCTCTCAAAATTTGGCTAACGAAATTATAGGCAATATATAGATAGTACAGTATATTATATTGTTCTGTCAGTGACCTCTTTTTTAAATTTACATTACGCGTTTCGGGACGTCTATTCCATTATCAGAATATCTCGTGCATGGATATTGTCAACACGTTAAATACAATACACACAAACAACAACACATTTAAAAACACAGTTAGTAGGTGATACTCAACTAGTATGCCTGTTATAAAATTAGGACTTTCCCTTATCATTTCTTTAGACCAAGGTATCTCGGTAAATAGGTATCACTTAATAAATATCCATTTAAACTGTTTCAGGTTTTAATTACAAAACGTCTACAAGCATTGTGGTTGAGAATGTACACATGTAATGGAAAATATCGGAAAAAGTTGAAAAAAATTAAGGCTATTTGAATGAAAAAAAATGTAATGTTGTAGAGTTTTCCAATGATAACTTATACAGCTTATACTTATATATAGTATTTAATTTATTAAAATGTAAAAAAAAATTCCGCAATCTTGGATCCGACTTTTTCGAATGTAACTTATTTTAAATAGGAAAGTGGTCATGTGATGTGATCCATAATTTCAATGCAGAATCTTAAGACAAAATCAATGGTGAAAACCGCACATCCATATCTCAAACAGTTCTGAAGATCTGTTGATCTGCATTTATTTACATCAACTCCTATAAAAACGAGTGTACGTGCGTACGTACGTGAGTAACATATAATATAACAGCTGATTTCACCCACCATCTGTAATACTTAAACAAATTCAGTGTACATTATAGTTTTGGGTTATGTTTACAACTTCAATCGTTATACTTTCTTGTAAAGTTGGTTTTTTTAAATATGAGTTATAAACTAATTTATGCTATAATACACGTTATAATATTTGCTTTGAGGTTATAAACAACCATTTAACATCAATATATTTATTTATACAAATTTAAAGAAAAAATACCTATTCGATTAACTTCGAAAACATTCGTACACCTTCGTATAACATATCAACATATTCAATTATTAATTTCTTCACTAGATTAATAACTTCTAAATCATTTGATCTATCGATATGAAATAAAAAGCAATTGAAAGATAGTATTTGTATCTTTCTTTAGAAATATATATTTAAATAACGTAGTTATGTACATAAAAGTGTTTAACAAATAGGCCTTCAGTTTTATAATCCTTATTATTGTACACATTTAACGAGTTAAAAATCCCCGTCAGCATAGTTAGGTAGGCCTAGATTCCTTAATGTTGTTTTTAAAAACTTGTTTTTTTAAATTATATATTTCTGATGCATATAATAAATTAGCCTGTGATTTTTCACGGGGGCTTACTAGTTGAATAATTAAACATCATCAAACAATCAAATCATAAGGTATTGATTAAAGTATATCAATTTTATATGATTACTAAATTAATCATATTTAAATGATATGATTCAATGTAAATAAATGCAAATATCTGCAGAAAAGTTTGAGAAATGGATGTGCGGTTTTTACCTTTGATTTTGTCTTAAAATTCTGCATTGAAATTATGTATCACATGACCACTTTCCAATTTAAAAAAAAATTTGCATTCAAAAAGGCGGATCCAAGATGGCGGAACAAATTTTTTACATTTGAATAAAATAGTATTTTTCCATAGAGTAGGTTCCTCAATCGCATCTATCTTCAAATTGTCCTTATATACGAAATATTAAGCCGTTGTCAGACTTTTCACCCACCCTGTATATTAAGTATATCGTATAATACTGTTTGACCTAGTAAACAATGTAATGATTATAAACTGTAAAGCAATCAACTTGCACTTTATACGCCTCGGTTGCTTCCCCAACTACGTGCATATTTGATCACAGTCTGTTACGAGCCATTTAATCCCAGCACTCATTATCCTCTACGTTCAAATGGAAAACATGTTTGACCTTTACCTTTTTAATTATATCCGATATAGCTTCCAAAATCCGTCTTATGTTTCAAACAGGAAAAGAATTAGTTTGACCGCAAAATAAATATGTTATTAATACATCTGATAGCATTGTATATACAAAGTTTTACGTTAATTGAATTTGAAAATTATCGTCGGGTAGATTAAGATCTATTTTAACTGGTTTTAATTTAAAATAATCGATTTAAATAAAAACCCGAACCACAAAACAAGGAGCAAAAACTATAACTAAACAACTAAATTGTAAGTTAAGTTTAATACCTTACCCTTATGTACATTTCGATGACATGGTCATCATCCTCAGAGGGTTTTAACACTATTTAAATCAGTGTGATTTTGTCGCCACAGTGCTCTTTTATTTGTTTAAAATAATCGAATAAATAGAAAAATGCAATAAATTAATCTAGAACAATGATAACGATTCAAAGTAAATATTTTTCATTACTAAATGGCGATGACCTGACGGAAACTTGAAGTGAAAATGAATATGATAACACATTTTTACACATTAATTTACATTAGATAAATTTAATGTGTTGACAGTAAAAACATATTTTTGTTAGTGAATTTCTTAAAATGCAATTAATGTGGCCAGTTTGACACAGTTTAGAAAGGTAACTAGCAACACAAAAATATTGGGAGATTTAATGATATTTTGAAGATTATTTACGATTAATAATCACAAAATATATTATGTATTTGTTCAATCTTATCTGTCGTATTTTTTTTTAATTATTATTATTGGTTTGTCTGATGCTCCAATCTAAAATGCATGTAATGTGTATAAATATAAGTTTATTTCTATAACAATACTTTTAGCTTGCTGTTCAGTTATTGAGAATTTGAATAACTTTTCCATTTTAATTGTGGCCGGTGGGAATTTTATATTATAATTAGCCTATAACTTATATGGTGGAATGAGATGAAATACATTTAAAAGTTGATATATGATTATTTCATTTTAAGAATGACTGAGTAATTATGAGCCCAATTTATACTATTATTATAAAGAGGTAAAATTTGTTGGATTTTTTGTTTGTATGTAAGGAGTAATCTCTGGAACTACGAACCGATTGAAAAAATAGTTTTACTAATAAAAAGCTACACTATCCCTGAGTAACATAGGCTATATTTAATTTTGATAAAAACTTTTTTTATTTCAATATTTTAAAATATATTCAGAAAAAATCTTAGGTTAGGCCTAGACTGAAGAATTATCACACGTATTTACATGTATTACCAAAACAACCAATTGAATAAAATAACAGATAAAACAGCTGTTTGCTCCAATATTCCCTTTGACGCAACTATTTAAATTTCTAACTTTTAGGTTAGGATTGTATTAAAGTGTAAACCTGAAACTTGCTGGTTCTTTTAACCTTCATTATAACTGCTGTTATAAAATATACGAAATAATTTGATTTGAACATTTAACATTGTTTACCAACATAGCTTTGGGGTTATTATTATTATTAATAATATTATAAAGAGGTAAAATTTGTTTGTATGTAGGGGATAATCTTTGGAACTACTAAACTGATTGAAAAAA
Organism: Philaenus spumarius; assembly: GCA_018207615.1. Lineage (NCBI taxonomy): Eukaryota > Metazoa > Arthropoda > Insecta > Hemiptera > Aphrophoridae > Philaenus > Philaenus spumarius. Next base: position 706,218 of record JAGFPH010000251.1, on the reverse strand, counting down.
TTGTTTTACTCGTAAAAAGCTACACTATCCTTGAGTAACATAGGATAGAATTAGTTTTGATTTAAGGGTTAAAACAACAAATAAAACCATAAATTATTAATTGTTATACTTTAATTTAAGCTAGAGAGCTGAAATGTTGTACATTCATTTCTTACAAGATACATAGAAAAAGTCAACTTGATTTGCATTTTGTTGCGTACTGCTAAGTGGTGAAAATGTGATAAC
>JAGFPH010000251.1:664367-705983 GCA_018207615.1 Philaenus spumarius | reverse complement strand
CCATATATAAAAAAGTATCATAGATTGACATTTTGTCGCGTGATGCATAAATGGAGAAAATGCAGTAACCCCTATAAAAAATGTTGATTGTTATGCTTTCCTTGAAGCTATTGAATAACCCCTTAATAAATTAAAGAATTTAAAAATAAGAAATCACTATGTTACACCCTAATTAAAATAAATAAGACATATTAGAATTTAATAGTAGGACTTATTTACATAAAATAACCTGTTTGCATTTGCTTCGAGTCACCGCTGGGGTTGGCGAGTGAAGCGAGCAGGGGGCGGAGCCCTCTAGTTGGTTATAAACAGGTGACTATTTACTTTTATGAATATTGGTACGTTATTTTTGTGTGAATAACAGCAACAAAATACTTTTCTATGAATACAGACCAACTTAAATATAAAATATTTAAAATTCACCTTTTTTCAAATTAATTATTTTTGTCTATTGCTTTTCAACACTTTTCACTTATAAAATCCAGCCATAAAAGCATGTAGAATTAATATTGTTTGTCATATTTGTACAGTGTATCACACTAAAAAGAACTGAATTATCGTGCAATTGGTTTAAAATTAGCGAGAGAAGGAAAGACTGCAAGGAAAAAGGGAGGGAGTAGAGAGATGTAAAAGTAGAAAGTAAAAATGAAGACACATACAATTTTTAAATTGTAGTAAGATTGAAAAGATGGGGTGGCATGTTTCGCTTAGCAGTTAAAATTTAACTGGCAACAATTTCCTTGTAAAGATAAACACAGATCAAAGCTTTTGTTCCTGCTCTCTCTACTTTCAAGAAGAAAATTATCGTATAAAGTGCAATACAATACCTTGCCCTATTATGTTCTTACACAAAGCTCTGTTATACCAATGGAAAATATTATCGCTTAAAAAGTAAATATTGTTGGAATATAACATTGGCATTGTAATAAGAGATTGTAATCACTAAGTTAAAAGTGAACATCGTAATACTCATCTTAATTAGTTGAAATAATTAATAGAATTCTAATAAGCTTAACACAAAACTTTAAAAGACATACTTTAAAATTATTTAAGGAGAGCGGGAGCTCCTATGTCACCTATGTTAAAATATAGGTCCAATTTTAGGTACATGTTATTCTGAAACAGTAAGCACTAGACAATTAAAAATTTTACAGGTTATTTTATGGCCCTATGTGAACACATGGTAGAATAATCACTATCCTGAAATAAAAGAGTTTCTTAAAATAATTTTTTTTTAAATATAGTTAACAATTTTCAATTTATTCCCCATTTTTAGAACTATATCAGGTAATTGAAATACACTATGGTAATAATTATTCTACAGTAGATGTATATTGTAATAAGATACGTGCATGCGAAATTTCAAATAAATATACCAAATAGTTTCTGAGAAAACTTTACCTTTGTTTAAAAAAAACTGTTTTCGAAAAAACAAGCGTTAAAGTTTGTTAACTTACCATGTAGATTTAAAAAAGTCCTACACCATAAACTTATTTATTCTTCCTGGTTCCCGGTTCTTCATTCTTGTCTTCAATGAGCTTCCTGTGAATCTTCTCTTTTGCCTATCTTCTCTTGTAATTTCCTTTCCTGCATTTTCAGATATTTTTAGCCGAGTAACATCGAATGTTTACATTATATTCTTACACAGCTAATTTAGGCTAAGTAATTAGATACACATCATTTAAAAAACAAACTATTTAAAAACAACCTACTTATCTAGGCCTACCTAACTATGCTTGATGATGATGTTTAACTCAGTAAATGTGTACAATAATAAATATTATAAAACTGTAGGCCCAAAATTATTAAATTTTTTTATTGATGAAGTTAATAATATTATAGTTATGAACAATGATTAATATTAATAACTATCATTGTTATTGAACAAATGATTTAAAAGTTATTAGGCCTAATGTTATAGTGAAGAAATAATAATGTTATACGAAGATGTGCGAATGTTTCGGAACCTAAACTAATAGGTATACCTTCTTGAAATTTGTATTAATAAATATATTGAGGATAAAAGTTTGTATTTATAAACAGTTTATAACCTCAAAGCAAATATTATAACGTATATTATAGCATACATTAGTTTTACAACTCACATTTAAAAAAATCAACTTCACAAGAAATTATTACGATTGATATTGTAAACATAAACAAAAACTATAATCTACACTGGGTTTGTTTAAGTATTACAGATGATGGGTGAAATCAGCTGTTATATTATATGTTACTCACGTACGTATGTACGTACGGAAGTACACTCGCTTTTATAGGAGTTGATTTCATTACAATTAAAAGTCTTATACAAATAGGTTATGGTCGTGCAACATGAATATTGCCTTAGAATTTCAAAATGCCGGGTGCGTTGCCTGAAATGCCTTTAACAAACTAAACAATATTTAATTGTCACCGGTTAAGTTTACAATATGTATATTTCTTACCACCTGAAATTTTCTTACTAGTTCTATTGAATAAAATGATTTCTATGAAATATATACAGGGTCTTACAACATAATCATAAAAGTAACAACACAGTCGCTTGAATATCAGAATTCTTTTTCGTCTCTTCGGTTTTACCGAATTCATTTGTCAGCCTTTTTGCAACATGTCTGCAACTTGGATTGCCTATAAATCACCGCATGACCTACATAGCACTGCCTACATGCACTCTACATTGCAGTCGGTTAGTGCACCAAACTATCTAACATGCTTTTACTTACTCTGGCCAAAATATTTATAAATAAGGGTTGTTTAGTTAAATATAAGGTTTGTTTGTAAGTGAAGTTGGTATAAAATATAACAAAAAGATATTCCGAATCTGTAAAAGGAAATTATATTATTATTTAAAACAATGGATGTAACGAATTATTTCTGTAAAATTAAAATACTTCAAATGAATGGTTTTTAAATGTGTTTATGCAAACTTTATTGACAATTAATGTAATACTGTATATAAAAATAAGATGTAATAAAATTGTTATTTCATTTGAAATAAAAGCTGGTAAATGAAAAGGAACAAAATAATAAATGTGTACAGTTTTTCATACATTTCAATTCATAATGTTAATGTAATAAGCTAAAATTTAAATTGCAGAATTAAATAAAGCAAACTATTTGATAACATTTTCCTACAACTGTTGCTAATTTGTTTGTTGTTCTGATTTGCCTTTCTCTCTCTCCTTCAGCCTGTTCTATTAAAACAAATTGTCAGGGATACTTTTTTTTCATTTAAATTATTTTGTGCGTTATTTATTCTAAGCACTAAATTTAAAGAGCTATATATTAGTGCATGGCGGCCATTAAATAGAGGTCTTTTACAGGACATTAAATCCAAAAATTATTAGAGCCACGATGGCCGTGGTTGTTAAGGCGTCAAAGCTTTATCAATCGTCATGGCAACCATCAATGGAAAAGTTCCGGGTTCAATTCCCATTGACCCCGAATAATTTCTAAATGGTTTCTTAACAGACATCATTGGCTGTGGTTCGGATTCCACGTAAAACTGTACGTCCCGTCTTCATTAGCCTTAAGTGCAAAACAGCAGGACGTTAAACCAAAAAAAAAAAATTATTTTCTTTAAATTTTTATCTTCTGTTTTTTACTGATTTACAGGGTAGTTATAAATTAGTTTACGCACTAGTAAATCCCCGTGAAAAATCAAAGGCGGATTAATTAGATACACATCACAAATACATCATTTATAGAAAAAAACAACACACTTTATATAGGCCTACCTAACTATGCAGGCGGGGATTTTTAACTCGATAAATTTAATGTGTGCAATTATAAGGACTATAAAACTTTAGGAATATTTGTTAAGATTTTGTGTTTATGTATATTATTATTATATATATATTTGAAGAAAGATACAAATATACTCTTTTAACTGCCTTTTATTTCATATTGATAAATCAAATGATTTAGAAGTTATTAATATTATAGGCTATATTATTGATTGAAGTTGTAAACATAACCCCAAGTATAATCTACGCTAGGTTTTTGTGCCTATTACAGAAGATGGGTGAAATCAGCTGTTATATTACTAAGTTTACCGAATATTTATTTCTTCTCGTACGTACACTCGCTTTTATAGGAGTTGATTTTAGGATTAAATAAATAAATAACCAAGCAATGTAAAAACATGTGAATTGTTGTATAAATGGAAAATTTAAATAGTTTTATCTACTTTTAGAATAATAGCAATTATAAAAATTTCAATAGCTAAATTTAATTGTTATAAAAAGTTGTTAAAATCTCAGCTAAACTGTGAGAGTAAATGTTTTTTTCTTAACGACTCGTGCTGCGGCATAGTCAGCTGGTCAACAATGAATCTTCACCAGCTGTTAATTATAGTTGACTAAACAAACAGTAAACTAACCTCAGTTTCCAAATGGCTAGTGAGCAAGAAAAAGCAAAGTGTTTTCTTTGATTTCACGAAAGCAAATATTTAATAACTGTCCGAAGAAGGTTTCGTTTAGAGTATGACCGCAATCTCCCGAGTAAAAATTCTATAAAACGTTGGTATAGTCAATTTGAACATACGGGCAGTGTCCAACATAAAAATGTGCTGGTATACTTATAGTTTCTGAAGTGAAGTAAGAGAACTGTTTACTAGGAGCCCTGGTAAGTCCACTCGGCGTGCAAGTTTGGAATTAGGATTACCACGGTCAACTGTTTTGAAAATTTTGCATAATCACCTTAAGCTCCACGCATACAAAATTAAATTGCTACATGAAATTAAACCTAATTAAACCTAAACGTTACGATTTTGCTGTCAGTATACTTGACAACGAAGAATAAACAAGAACAATAAAGAAAGCAATTTCTTAAAAAAGGTAATTTTTTCTGATGAAGCAACCATCCATGTTTCTGGTAAAGTAAATCGACATAACTGTAGGATTTTAGATACTGAAAAACCCTCTGAGGATGATGACCATGTCATCGAAATGTACATAAGGGTAAGGTATTAAACTTAACTTACAATTTAGTTGTTTAGTTATAGTTTTTGTTCCTTGTTTTGTGGTTCGGGTTTTTATTTAAATCAGTATAATTCAATTTGTAAAACATTTACAGAAAAAAGATAAATCTGTGTTTTTACTTGATTTAATTGCTTTGTAAATGAGTACTGAAATATTCCAAATATTTTTCAGTAGTAAGTACAGAAATAAATACTAATGGACTACTAATGATTTATTTGTTTTTATTTAACATTTTTGTGTGTGCTTTCTAAAGCTTTGCAAAGTCAGTTGAAAGAGTGAAAGTTATATAATATTTATTATGTTATATCAAATTACATTACATTAAGTTATATGATAAAATAATATCTTATAAAGTAAAGTCAATAATGCCTATTTCTAGATATCTACTAGGCTAATTTTAATAATATTTAAATAGTTATCAGAGTATATTCCAAAATAATTTCCAATCAGCGAATCGTCCCTCAAAATTAAAACCTAAAGGATTTAAGAAGGGTAATTTCAGTGACAGCAAATTTATTAAAATATTTTCAGTATAAATCTAAAAATAGAGATATGTTGTAACTATATCTTAAAATAATAACATAACTTATAAAAAGGTATACAACATTATAAATGAAATTCAATACTGTTTTGAATATAATTACCATAACAATAAATGAACAAATAAGCTTATTCTAGATGATTTTGAACAACATAATTATTGCTTCTGAGTTTGTATTTTTCAGAAAAAAAGCCTAAATTATGTTTAAAATAAAAAGATAAACATTTTAGGTTTTATGGTTAAAATTTTAATGTTAGGCCAAAATCAGAGTGAGTTTAAAAAGTATTTGAAAGGAAACTTCTTGCGTGGGTTGGCGTGTGAAGCATGTGAGCCACCTACAGTTCTTGTATACAAATGTATAGGCCTAAGAATATAGTTTCTATTTGTAGAAATTTTAGGTAAAACTAAATATATATAAACATTTTTCAAATGTCACAAAACAATAGAGACATTTTGTATCACTAGTAATTTCAGAGAGATAAATAATTATTTTCGATATACAACAAAATGAATTGCTATTTGCTATTTCTACCTATTTTCCGCTCTCATTCCTAACATTGCATGACGTTAAACGAAGCACATGTTAAGCGTAATGTAGGCTATTTATCACAAGGAACTTGTTACCTTTTGTGTAGATAAAATACATCCATCCCCTTACTTCCCTCCTCCTCTCCTCACACTTCCTGATCAGGGACGTAGAGGAGGTGAGTGCTATCGAGCAGTACTTCACAACGCCATTATTTTATAAATAAATTACTCTTTTACTGAAGTAATACAGTGTTTAGAAAGTTTGTTTGTACTTTTATATTTTTATAATAGTTTTAACACCTTGTTTTATGTATATAGCCGCAACTTATTCAGTAATTGGTTTTCACAGATTTTCTATCTTGTATAAAATTGGATCTTAACACTTTTACAAAGTAGTTGAGTAGTTGCTGTTTGTCATAAATAGATGTATTATATTTCTTGCATCCATTGTAACACCTAAAAATGGTTTATTGAGTTGGTACCGTAGTTGAGTAATTAGTAAAAGCCAGATTAACTTAATTTGACTTACTAACTAATTCAAATATTTTTATTAAAGAAAATACCAATGCAAAATAAATTAATCTGCTGTTGATCTCAAATTGACCTAAAATTGGGACATTGTTAGGTTTTTTTTATTTATTGGAACGAAGTTCCTTAACGCGGGTAGGAGTTACAAAATAGAAAATGTAATGCATAACGAAAAATGTGTTATTAAATTGGTTGCTATGGCAATGACAAATATAAAATACGAGTAACGAAAAAATTGTTACCAAATTGGTTGCTATGGCAATTTTGTTCATCAATTTAAATTAAGATACGATTGGTTCCGTCCGGCGTAGTTCAGATATTATTGTCAAGCGCTCAAATTTTAGGTTATTTCTAGAAAATTATTTTAAGCCTAGGCCTAACCTAAAATTATTGTATGTATGTTGCCGTTAGAGAAGTAAATTAAATTAAACATACACAGAATAATTTTAGGTTAGGCCTATGTGGGTAAACCAACACTTTTATGTTTATTGAATGTATTTACAATGAATGGACATTTAACTGTGTATACCATTTTAGTTTTGATGTTATAATTAATTATACGCCTTTATTATAATAACATTAAACGTATGGAAACAGTAAACATTTGCATAAAAAACAATCTAATAATAAACGGCAATTGAAAGATTAAAATTAGGTGTGTATGTTGCCGTTAAGGCTGGTAAAATAATTGAAGAAAATGCATGATAAACTTCGTTCCTGACGGGGGTCCCACCGCACACATTTATTTTTTTAATTTTATTTTGTATTCATTGTTTTTTATTTTGTCAATATATCCATTTGATAATTCTACTCAGAATTAATATTAATATTACTATTTTAATAATACCTCTCAGAACAATAAATAGTAGAAATAAATTAGGTTGCCTTGAAGCAACATAAATGTTACAATTTTGAGGTTAGTGAAATGCTTGCTTACATTAGATTTTATTTTTGCTACGGTATTTTATTTTTAACAAAGTATTACAATCACCTTAGCTAAGTTTGGGATCTGCAGAAGAGCACAAAATATATCAATCTCTCGTAAGAGTAATGCATGTTAAACAAAACAAAAAACATTTTACTGCTGTCAATTTTAATTTCTAATTGGTTATTTATTTTTATTTCAAAAAAAGTGTGATTACGATGTTTTTTATATTGAATACACAAATAATAATACAGAGTTTACGTAGAATATTTTCGTTCATTCTTATTTTTCAAGTTGAAATATATACATGACGTTTAAAAAACATCTGAACAACTTAATATTTTTTGGTTCAAACTACATTTTGCAGAAATTTACATCCCCTACTTACATCCTCTACCTACATCCTCTACCTTAATCCCCTACCTACATTCCTTACCTACATGATGAGCCAAAAGACATGTGCAATATACAGGATGTTGCGAATTTTCAAAATGAGATTTTCTTATTAATTTAAACACTGCCTTATTTTTATGGTATCTTGAAATAAAACAAAAGTACACTAAATGTTTTTTTAGGAAAATTTTAGAGTTTACTGATTTAATATTTTAAGGGGAACACTCCATTAGCTTTAGGTGTGGTTACAAGAAGAAATCTTTTTTAACTTATAAAAAGGTTAAAATCAGCCTTTTTAACAAATAAACGCAAAATTTATTAATTTAATAATCACAAAGATTTCCAGAGTTATATTTTTAATCCTAAAAGTGATTATAATGTCATTCTAAGGTTATCTGAAACATAGTTAAATTAGAGCACAATTATACATATCGATAAAGATTATTTTCAAGATTAAACATAACCATCCTAGGCATAGACTTAAATTGAAACTATTGAACTAAAATAGGTTTGTACTCATCTTTGACTGGAAATCTCTGTGTTGATCATAATAATTTCATTTTGAATTCCTTTAGTATTTTAATATTTATTTCTACGGAATTTTCAAGTGTTACATGTTCTTAAAAATAATAAGCCGATCAATATTTAAACAATTTAAAGGTTGTGTTTATAAATAAACGTAGAAGGACTCGATTACACAAGTTATTTTGTGAAGGCCATGTATACAACTGTTATTTCATTTTTTGAGGTTGATCTGATGATGTCGAATCGAAACCGGTAGTCCGATAAAATATATTTGTAGTGCTTGACGGTGAACTAAGATAATTAATTACTCATTATTATTATTTTATTGTTAGTACTATCTTCTGCCTGGAAGCTTTGTTTTTTCATTGTAGTTAAGCTTAAAAAATGACAAATTATCTATAACAACTCAGTAGAACATTAATTATTTTTAATTAAATCGATTAATTGATATTTCAGAATTAATCACAGTTTCACTAAACTGGTGTAATACTATTAAAATATTGTTAAATTAATGGTATGACGCTTATTACTTATAAATTAACAGACGTTAAACAAGCAGCCAAAGTAAATTGTGCACACGACACTTCCTATGCGTTGCAAATCATTACTTTAACCGTAATTACACAGCTCTAAACTGTAACATTGCGCAGTCGCACTAATTAACTTCTGACAAGTTCTGTAATTAAAACACCTGTGATTCATGTTTTCTACTTAGAGTGTGTATTTAATGCTTGATAATTACTGTAAAGCTAGTAAACCCAAGTGAAAAATCAAAGGCAGATTAACTAGATACACATCAGAAATACATTATTTAAAAAAACACTATTTAAAAACAACAGACTTTGTTTAGATCGACCTATGATTTTTAACTCGGTAATTGTGTACAATTACAAGGATTATAAAACTGTAGGCCTGTTTGTTAAAATTTTGTACTTATATACATTATTATATATTTAAATAAAGATAAAAAATATTAACTTTTAATTGATTTCTAACTTCACATTGATAGATCAAATGATTTAGAAGTTATTAATATTAAAATGAAGAAATTAATAATCGAATATATTTGTATATTATCCGAATATGTACGAACGTTTCCGAAGTTAAACGTATCTCTCCTTTAAACTTGTATAAATGAATATATTGATAGTAAAAGGTTGTATTGTTCATTTTATAACCTCGAAGCAAATCTTGCAATGTATTATACCCTATTTTAGTTCTTTAACTCATATTTTAAGAAAATCTATTTCACAAGACATATACTAATTAAAGTTGTAAACATAACCAAAAAGTATAACCTAAGCTAGGTTTTGTTAAAGTATTACAGATGATGGGTGAAATCAGCTGTTATATTATATTGTTACTCACGTACGTACGGACGTACACTCGATTTTATAGGAGTTGATAGCAAAACTGTGTTATGGTAAGTAAGTATTTCATAACTGCTTTGTTTCAATAACAAAAATGGCTTGCACAAAAAGTCTAAATTTACCTCTTACAACATCATTAATCAAATTTACTGCACAACTTATTCAAAACAAATATTATTAATATGGATTTTGGGGTGAAATACTACCAGGAACGTAAACCTCCGAGACCTTGGAATCATGCTACAGCCTACGTTAAGCAAACGTTAAGGTTTCGGAGGCTTTCTTGTCTTACATATAAGTGGTACCAGAGTTTGCCATGTACTTCGAGTTGCAATATTATTCCTTACTAGACGTTCCATCGCTTCTTTACCTTTGGCTGAGTGGATCACTCATCAGTATCATAGGAGGAAGTTTATAAGAAAGTTTTATCCAGTGAGTAAATTTACCATAAACTTCATTTCTGGCTGCCAACACCCCAGAAGTGTTCTTCAAATCAGTTTTCATCCTGTCTTTTGTTCCATATCCACTTGATATGTCTATAATAGGTTCCAAGTCTATTGGCGGAATTTCACAACACCTTGCCAAAGGTATGCTAATAATGAAAACTCGAAAATCGTTTATAGCATAATTTTTATTGCGATATAACTATTTTATGTTATACGTTTTTGGTTCAAAAATAAGATATTTACAAAACTAATGAGCACATACTTTTATGTCATAAGAGGCCAAGAATTGTTCTTAATTGGGTTTCACCATTAATTTAAATTCCTCTCTTTTCGTTATGAAATTCGTTCATCCAATCCTTTCACACATGCTATGAAAATAAGAAACGAACGAGATACAAATTATCATTACAACAAGGCCACGAGATGTCACATCTGGTAGTACATTGCTGTATTGTGGTCTTAATATTTAGCAGTCATGATAATATCTTGAAATGCAATGCAATAATTTTAACTTATTGAAGGCAGCAGATGGTACTAAAATAATGTAGACATATTGTTTGAAACAAAATTTTACTAAAGAAAATCAAACTCAAGAGATACTTGGGAAGACACTGAACAACATCTTACTAAAAATAATATGTTTACACTTTCAAATTAACATACTCCTTACAAAGCGATTCATGAAGGTCACAGGTTCTATCAAGCAATTATTTATCTCGTAAAATATTGTATTATTAATTATTACTAAACATGCGAAGATTAATTAATTCACTACGGCAAAACGCCTAAACAATTTGGCACCTCGTTAAAAAGATAATGAACTCCATAGGAAAAATTAGTTATTGCAGTGGCCCCCTTATGGTAAGACCCAAGGTCGGGAGTAGCAAATGAGCACCGATCATGGTCCCCAGAACACGTTTTGGGGTGTAATTACAAATCATATGTATATAGATATATACAGACTGTCCCAAAAGTCCCGGACCGGTTTAATAACTCCTAAACGAAACTTGCTAAAGTAAAAATATTTCAGACATGACTTCTGGCTACAAAAAAACTATTTTTTGAGTTGTTAGTCACTATTGCCCCTGACCCCAAAAACCAAATTTGGGGGGGTTGCAACAAATTTTTAAATGTAAACCCCTATCGAGTGACCCATCATTTTAAAGGTCTCATTGAGTTAATCACAACAGCGCAAACCCGAGGTCGATATCTTGCTCCTGTCCAAAATGGCTGACCTTTTAGTGTGTCTTATGGTCATGTAATTTAAAATTTAACATTTTGTATCGTATACAAAGTAAACACATTTACAGGTTTAAGATATTTTACTTTTTCAGTTGTAATAAACACCGGTGGCCCTTTAAAAATTGTAAATAGATAACATTTTTGGACTCTCCTACTTTAAGTTCGTTATGACATGCCTTAATCCTTATCATTGCTGGAAAACCCCGCATCAACAAAACAATACCTGCAGCATTGGATATTATGGCTCAGTTATGAAATTTTTTCTTAGAATAATGTTGTCTAATTTTTCCAGCGTTAATTTTTACATTTATTACTAATAATTTGGCAGACTTATAATAGATTTTTACTTTTATCAGTGTATGAACATTTACTTTTTAAATATAATTCATTATTCAATTTTAAATTACATGACCATAAGAAACACTAAAAGGTCAGCCATTTTGGACAGGAGCAAGATATCGACCTCAGATTTGCGCTGTTGTGTTTAACTCAATGAGACCTTTAAAATGATGGGTCACTCGATAGGGGTTTACATTTAAAAATTTGGGGCAATCCCCCCAAATTTGGTTTTTGGAGGCAGGGGCAATAGTGACTAACAACTAAAAAAATAGTTTTTTGTAGCCAGGAGTCATGTCTGAAATTTACTGTAGCTAGTTTCGTTTAGGAGTTATTAAACCGGTCCGGGACTTTTGGGACAGTCTGTTAATTATATATATATATAGATAATATATTATATATGTGTAAATATGTGTTCGCAGTCTAGCGGCCGCATTTTAAGTCTGATTTGGTCCAAACTTGGTATGTCGCTCGGACGAGTTCGTTAGCCAAAAACATCCAGCAACCGCAAGTACGTTTTTTGACCGGAAGTAACTATTTAGTTAGATTTTTACTACGAGAATGACATTTTTTAAAGTTTTTTTATAAAAATATAAATGTAGGATGTTATTCTGCACATTTTGTTTTTTTAAGCGACCTTATAGCTAGCTTGGTTCCTCCAAAATCGACCAACACGTAAAATACCATAAAAGTACCCGGTTCGAAGCCAAGTGGTGTAAACTCGCGAGGCCACTAGGCGCAAACAAATTCTACTAATATATTGCGAACACTCAGATAGCTGTTCAACGCCTTCGTGAGTAGACATATTTCCTAAATTGTTGGTTGAAACCCTAAAACATAGGCGTATAAACTTAATTTTGGTCCAGCTGCGTGGTCGAATTATTTTTTTAATGAAACTAGTCAACTTTAAGAGGAAATAAACTAGTTTTTGAGTGTTTTGAGAAGTTTAAAATGCAGAGCACAATAATGTCAAGACATATTATTTAAAGTTTATTATTATATGATATGTCCGTAGTTTGTGTTTCATAAACTTTCCCGTACACGTCTAAAATCTAAAAACATTTTCGTCCGAGTGTGAACAAGATAACTAAAAAGGTTCGACCAGTTAGACAGATGATATTTAGCTTGTGTTTCTTACATCAAACTTGTAGATCTGTAATACCTTTACACTAGCTGTACCTGTTGAGAGGAGTTTGACGTCTCTCGACGTCTGAGACAGACATACATCTATAGTTTAAATTTCCCGGAAAAGTTTCAAATTTGTGAAAAACGTAACAGCCTTTTTTGTATGAACTCAAGACCATAGTTTACAAAAACAGCTGTTCGTACAAAACGAGTTTGTTTACACTCACTACCATAGCAACTTCACTTGCTGAGCTACAACAACTTTACTGAGTGTTATTTATATACGTAGTTCTAGAAGACGGGGTATCTTCGGAAAGCGTCAACGAACATAATTATTGTTAGGACAGTTTTAGGATTGGCAGACAGTTGTACTCCTCTTAAAATCTAAAACTTTATTTGGTTGGACTCGGAGATTAGCACTAGCATTTTGATTGTTGTGAGACAATTTATTGGAATGAAATGTTCTTTCCAGCTTTGTAATCCAGTAAAAAACTGATTAAAATCTTTTCTGGTTGGTACTGTGTGTTATTAAGGTTTTTATGAGATAAGTCTTTACAAGTAAACCGATGATCAAATATTGCAAACGCGAAGAGAAAATAAACTTGGATTTTTCGAGGAATGAATTAGAAATATATACTCATATTGTCAGTTTAAGAAAAATGTAATTGTTATAGAATCTCTGTAAGTTAAATTAGTTTAGCCAGTTGAAAGTTTAACATAGGGTTTAAACTGTTTTATATAACACCAAACAATAATAGTAATAAGATTTTAAGCAAGACAAAATGTATTATTTGTATTGTTTACTTATTAATGTGGTATATTTTTTTAAAATTTTATATCATGTCTGTTTACCACCAGCTTTCTTTCCGTCCATTCCTTTTCTAGCTTGCTCCACAGCTATTGTATTTTTCTTTCATTTTAGCTTACTCCTCAGCTATTGAACGCTTCTTCTTTTCAATTGTTCCAGGTTTACTCCTCTTCCAACTTCTTCTTTCAGTCCTTGTTATATCTTGTAATAATATACTTTTATAAAAATTATAATATTTAAATTTGTGCATTTTGTATAATAATAATAATAGAAAGAGATGAAATAATTGTACTGGTTTAATTGTACGTTTCTTTTATTTTATAAACTAGGGGAAATCACTGCGTGCTCCGCACGCCATCCCCGTTGGAACCTTCTATGCACATAATCATGTTATGTTTTCTTTATAATGAAGGTGTAGGATTAATAATAATCCCAAAGCTAAGATGGTAAATAATGTTAAATACTCAAATAAAATTATTTCGTATATTTTATAACAGCAGTTCTAATAAAGTTTAAAAGAACAAGCAAGGCTCAGGTCTACACTTTAATACAAATCTAACCTAAAAGTTAGAAATACAAATAATTTCTTCAAAGTTTGAAATCAGCTGTTAATGGAAATATTAGAGCTGTTGAACCTGTTATTTTATTCAATTGGTTGCTATGGTAATGAATGTAGATACATTCAAGAAATATGTGTTGGTTCATCAGTCTATACCTAACCTAAGAATTTTTCCCAACTAAAATTACAAATATTGAAATTAAAAAAAGGTTTTTTATCGAAATGAATTCTAGCCTAAGTAACTCAGGGATAGTGTATATTTTTATTAGTAATTTTTTTTTTATCGGTTCAGTAGTTCCAGACATTACCTCCTACATATAAACAAACAAATGTTTTCTCTTTATAATATTAGTATAATATACATAATATAGGAAAAAAGTGGCTATTGTGAATCTTGATATTGATGTTGCTATGATGTTGCAACTGACGAGGTTTTTGTCATCAATCTGTTTGTTAGTCGATTTATTACATCGAAGTTTAATCATTAATAGAACTACTTTTTTGTTGACGTTTGAACAGACATTTCAATTAAACTTAAAAATGAAACTTAAGTTTTTGATTAAACTAAAATGTTTTTTATATTTTACGTAATTTATACCTTCTGAAAGACTAGAATAAATGTTTCCGTGATACGTGATCGCCATTGAAATAATTTTGTAACCGCATTATGTGTATTGTTCTCGTGAGGATTGATGCATTCTGGGTAACGTTACGTGTTTACACAGTAACACGAACACTTTGCTCAGTAAAAATGTCAAACAAACAGAGGAATTGGTTTAATAACGTTTAGAGATGCAAACTTGAAACGTTCAGGAAACTTTGACATGTTTAAAATCTTAAACTGTATTTTCAAATTCTGCATCCATGGAATCGTGGGAAGGAATTATTATAAATGGTTTTTATTAGTATTATTTTTACTAAGAGTAAGATGGATCTTTTATGAGTTACAACGATACAAAAGCTTATACTCTGTATGGCATTAAAATTAATAGAAGCCACTGATAATTTAACTTTTCAAAAGAATGTGTAGGCCTACTGTGTTGTATCTTCAAATATTTAAATACTTTGTATAATGTGTCGAAGGTTTTCTGAATTTACAAATGTTTAGAGATTTTGAGTTACTTTATAATGTAGATAACAAAGTATACGATCTGGTGAGCCAAGATATTGTTGAAAATAATTGTTCGTTCATCATTGATTTTGAAAAAAAAACTAGTAGTTCATTAAAAGTTAAAAGAATAGGTTCATCTCAACAAAGAGAAATCCTCTTGTTATCGAGTTGACTTTAAAAGGTTTACTACGTTTAGTGAACTATGAGAATGTGTTAAACTAGAATGCCCGTGAAATCGAATAAACTAAAATTTTCTCTAAAACTTTAATCATAGCAGTCCTGATAACTCAACTGTCTAACATTATGAAACGGGGTGGCTCAGGGGTTAGCGAGGTCTTGCAAGTTAGAAGCTAACAGTTTTACACAGTTGGAAGCTCCATTCACAAAGAAAAGATAATTTTTCTTTAGAGCACACATTACAGTGCATTACTACTGACACGAGGTGTCAAGTCAATGGTAAGGACGAGTAGGAATGCAGAACTGTATTTCCTATGGACTGTGAAGATCATTCAATGTTGTATTACAGGATTGCAACATTTTTTTTATTCCAATTAGACATCGGTTGGAATACAGTATATTAATTTGAAAAAAAGTAGATAATTTAGAATATAATCACTGACATTCGTTTACGTAACGCTACGTTTCCATTAACGTAACTGGTGGAACATAATAATTAATAACAAAATCTTTCTTATTCTTATATTCTTCTTCTGTATTAATCTTTATTCCTTTATCAATTATTTAAATTTTAAATGTTCCTAGTTGTATAACTATATGTATTATTATAATATATTTCAAAATTTATAAATATAAATTCACAAATATAGCAATAGTATACATTATAAACGCATTCGACGTAAACCGTTTTTGGTAACTAGATTACATTTTTGTTTTGATATTTTAAACTATTTTAAGGATACTTTAGAATTGTCTTTCGTTTAAATAATCTAAATAATTACAAAATGTGAACATTTTGACTCTGTGACTAATTGGTGGCAAAACAAATTATTAACAACAGAATATGAATACCCATAAAAAATATTAGAAATTCCAATTATTTAAAAATGAATAAGCTCATAACAAGAATGTTTGATAAACGTGATAAATTAATATGTATTTTATTCTAAGCCTCTTGATTATTATTCTAAATATGTTTATTGTATTTACCTTTTAGATCTGTTTAAATAATCCTATTTTAATGTTATTAGCTACGGCCGTTTCATCTACACAGAGACATCATCAGGCTTTCCTCTCATGAATACAAACTTCACACATTAAAAACACAATACAAATTTAAAAAATACTATGATTAGTGAAAACAACGTTAGTTCACAGTTATAATTTGAATGATCTGAATAATATGATTATCAATATTGAAATATCATATATGATTTAATTAACGTATATTTTATACTCTCCACTGTATGTACAAAACTAATAAAAAGAACCAAATTATTTGGTTCATAATCTGAATATGATTTTCAATATTATGAAATGTGATACATGTTTAAATAACATATATTTTATACTCTGCACTGTATATACAAAGCGAATACAAAGAACCAATTTGTTTCCTGTATCACCTTAGATAAAGGAGCATCGATATAAAAAGAAGAAAGGACTTTTAAACGCCTTAGGAACTCTTTCAATGCCTAGTCTTGGAAGAGGATTTCGCAGTTTCCGGGATTTTTTTATCGTCTGAAGCCGCTTTTACAGAGATCAATAACAATAGAGATGAATTTCCTACACAATAGGCTGAAAAGTAACAACACATTTTAGAGTGGCTTGAAAGTTTCCATAAAATTGGCTTTCTAGAGGGAGAAAATACATTTTATTTAAAGGATCTTAGTTTGGTAACTTTTCGTATCTTCTCGTAATAGTTATTATAGCGTATGATTATTTGTTTTTAGTGACCATGTTCTCTCAAAAATTATAGTACTAATTTGTGCAAATTGTGAAATTTTAGTGAAATTAGTTGAGTAGTTCTTGAGAATATAGAAAAAGTAAGTGTTTAGATTTCGATTTAATTTTAAGGGTAGTTATTCCTTTAAGTAATCAAATTGAAAATAGTTTTTTATGTACCTTAAAATAATATTACATAATTTTAGTTATATAGCTTGTAGGAAGTTAGTTTAATTTATTCACCGAGCGATGCAAGGTCTCCGTTTTAGCTCGACCGTTCGGCATTTCGTCTGTCTGTCTGCTGTCTCACGATTACGGCCAAACGCCTTCACCGATTGTGATGATTTTTTGCATGAATGTTCCTTATTCCTAGGTTGAGCTTTATATATATACGATTTTTTCCATTTTTCATTTTTAACCCCTTAATTAAAATAAAAATGGCGGCCGCACCGTTTCTCTCAGTGTATGCTTTTTTATAAAGCCAGTTTTTGGCTTACACCGTAAGTCGAATTTAAAAACTAGTAGCATTTTGCCAGTATCAAATTTGATTTTAAACAAAATTGTATTCTTGATTTGTTCCGTATCTCTAACGGTAGTTAGAAAAAATCAAGAAAGGCCGCAACCTTAAAATGTGTTAAACATTTTCCAAGTTTTTGTATTTTAACCATGTATTTATACGTTTATTCTAAACCAAAACAAAAGTGTTCCATAGTTTTTTTGTAGATAAAGGTTCAAAGAATTCATATATGCCAGTAAAAAAAATGATAGAAGGAAAATTAACAAAGTTATTAGCTCAAGAAACCAGTATGTTCTGTAACGAATGGAAAAAGTTCAACTTTAGGCCTACATGACAAGTAGTAAAATTTTTTGTAATTTTTCATAAATGTAAAAAAGTTTCGTAATTTATTTATAAATAGAACTGTAAAAAAATATTTATCAATTTCAAATTTATTATTTTTAAAACACCAGTTTTTATGTTCCTACTACAAGACTGCTAACAAAACTAGGCCTGTTTAGATTAGTAATTTAGGAATACTGTATATCCTTTGCCCCAAAATGATATATTATTATAAGAAAGTGTAGAGGATAAATCAAAGAATTGAACTGTATACTTGTAAATTATTATTTTATAAAAGTATTTGACTTAGCTTTACTAGAATTGCAAAATGAGATGAAACAAATGAAACCTCGCGGCGATAAAGGACTTACAAAAAATTACCGTTGGACAGCGTGGGAAGTGTTGGTACATGGGTTGAGATCACTATCACGACGCTTTAACATCATTTTTTTCATTATTTCTAATATTGGAATATGATATGGAACTCTAAATACATTGTTAAGCTTTAGTTATTTAAGTATGTAAATATTTAATTCTAGGTTTTCCCTCAATAACGCGATATTTTTAGCTACCTTACGCATTATTAACCTAATAAAACACAATGCCCCCTAAAAGAAAATCTTTAGCAGTTAAAGCTCAAGAAAAGAAAAAAACGAGAACTAGACATTTTTTAACACACTATTTTTAACCTAAGCTCAAAACCACATTTGTTATTTCAACGAGCAAGGTCTACTGTTCACACTTCACAGAACTACTAGTATTTATTGTATATGGGAATTATGGGTAGCAACCCTATTTCAACCCCTTTGAGTGTAGTAATTTTAACGAATTTACACTCGTGGTAATGATATGGATAAAATGTGATTTTTTTTGTGAAATTGGTCAAATAGCTTTTGAGTCTATAGAGGACAAAGAACAAACATTCAATTTTATACATAGAGATTTAAAATAAATTGTCTGATAAAACCTGTTTGAGGGAATGGAAGGCACATATCACAATTCTGTTTTGCACTGAGTAATGTACACATCATTTGTTTACATTTTATTAATGACTATTGGAAACTTTTATCTGCTAAACACGGTAGCCACCGAGCTCACACAATGATTCAAATAATTTAACCTTTATTCGGGTGATATAAAGGTAAATTACACTCATACATACACACAATAAAACCAGCACATAAATTATTTTATATTTTTTAAGATAACCGGTCTTCACCTTTAGTAGTTTTACACCTGAATTAAGTAAATTAATGTTTTAGGTTAAGACAAAATCATAACATAGTCAACTAGTTTAGACTAGTTACTATACAGGGTGGCTGTAAAATAACTTGCACCCTCCTAAATCTTTATTTGTTTAAGATAGCTAAATATGGTTTGCGGCAATATTCTTTGCAGTGGGGGCTGCTTAAGAAACGTAATATTTTGAAATTTTGGTAAAAAAGGCTTGGTACATGTGATTCATCACTGTAAAGGTCCTGTTGAGACAAGAATATCGACATAAAGACAATTGTTTAACCCCCCCCCCTCCTCTCCCACCAATACCGCAACCATTTTCTTATACCACATTATTTAAAGAAAATGAATGTTAACTTAATTACTAACATTCAATTTTTTAAATAATATAGTATCATAAAATGGCAGCGGTATTGGTTGGCTGGGAGGAGTGTTAAAAAATTGTCTTTATGTAAAAAATCTTTTCTCAACAGGACTTTTACAGTGATGTATCACATGACTATTGGTCCCATTTCAACCCCTCCCTCCCCCGCCAATCCCTTTCGACCAAAATTGAACAATGTTCCGTTTCTTAAGGGTCTGCTCCAGTAAACGAGAAATCCACCGGAACGCAAACGCCTCTCACTATATCCCTATCTAAACAGTGCAATTTCTTGCGCTGACATTGCCTCATTTCATACCATTTTATAAGTCTATCTTTTGTAATTGAGTGTTGAAAAAAAAAACTGAATATTCTTTATAAAATTTCGGATCCTTCTTGCAAATTATTTTTCGTTATTAATTTCTTATTGTGTTAGGAAAAAATTCAAACTTTGTACTTACAAAATTTTAAAATCAAAAGCATTTAAAAACAATGTAAATTGCAAGACGGATGCGTATTGTGACTGTGCTTAAAATGAGACCTTGCAAACAATTTTATGATAAAAGTAAACGAAATAAATGGTTTGAAATTTAACATTGCTCTTATGGGATAAAAATCCAAGATGGCTGCCACTACAGAAGACCCTTAAGCAGCCCCTCACTGCAACGAATATTGCCGCAAACCACATTTAGCTATCTTAACTAATAACCAAGATAAAAGTGCGAGCAAGTTATTTTACAACTACTCTGTATACAATTAATTGGTCATATTGTCTGGATATATGTGTGAGAAGTTATCAACATGTTCACTTTTATATTATGCGAATTAATTGTTCAATTTACAAACGTAAATCGTAGATTTACAAATCGTTTGTAAACTTGTAGATTTGTCAACGTTGTTCAATTTGTCTATTATTGTTGATTTACTGAAAAAGTTAAAATACCTGAATACATTTAAATTTCTTAGATTTTATCAAATGTATTTTTCAATTTTTGATTTCGGATATTTATATTAATTTGTGTTACTATATAGATTGAAACAAAATCAGAAGTAGACTTGAGAATTTAGATATTTTTTGTGCGTAGAGATTGGTTCCTCTGCCGAAATATGGTGTGGAGGAGTATTGTAAAATTTCCCAGTTTCGGTAGTGACTGAGTTAATTAAAAAACAGAAGCGACCCAGAGAACATAAGGTTTATATCAAATCATTATAATAAATTTCAATTTACTTACCAAACAAACAGCCCTCCTGACTGAGACAGCACATTTGTTCCGCTGCTACAATACCTTTCAACTTGTCCAGGAAGGATAAATAATGACTTCAGTAGTAAATGAAATTTGTTTCCCTTTAATTATTATCTTGGTTTTGCGGGAAAACCCAGATGTAATGACGTCTCAATGACTATTTATTCAACAAATTATCAGAATTGTTTGCAGTTGTATACAGTTTTATATGCATTATTTTGTTTTGTTGCTTATCATCGTCGAGACGTGTGGAATAACACGCAGGAAACCCAAAGACAGTTGCCGCATTCAAACATACGCAGTCCAAACAGTAGCGTATTAAATACAAAACTGTTGTTATTTAAGCCTCGCACGAAACATTTTCCTCATTATGATTTCTGTACCAACTTAACTCTACAAACAAGTAGAATCATTGCCCCGCAACAATAGGATGGAGCTGACCTGTCCGATGCAACTTTTTGGACTGCTCACGCGCGTTCTTGTGTTTTACATTTTAGGGAATCCAATCCCGGACGATAATTTCGATCCCGGGATTTCGGGACCGCAAAAACAAATCCCGGGATCCCGGGACCAATCCTGGGGTCCGTCAAATTCCAACTAGCTTGCTAAAAGGCCTAAAAGCATGTATTTATGATGTAGTAATGTAGCATTATTTATATAATTATCATTATAACAAAATAAGCCATATTTATTTAGCATTTCTTTTGTTTAAATAAATATTGATAAACACTAGTGGATCCGGCAATGCTTCGCTATTGCTATTGCTTGATTTACCTAACCTAAAATTATATTCAGTTTTTTATCCAAATCAGTTGTTGATCAAAATCAGCTGTTGATCAAAATCAGCTGTTTTAAGCTTTTCATACGAACAGCTGTTTTTTGTGCCCCTGATAAAATCAAAAGAAATCTTTCTTCTTCTTCCTTAAGATTGACCTTCCATAAGATTAACATTGAAATTTTGAGGGCCACTGCGGCGTATCCCTGAGGACCGATGTAAATTACAATGGGATTCTGCTCATCTACAGGACACTACCTTTCTAACGGTATGTGCGAATTTCTCCTACGATGCACACAAGCTGAGAAAAAAGGACGACAAGTTTTGTGCTTGCCTATTAATATATAGATTAATCACACTAAAAGTAGCAAAAACACTTTACGTCAATGTGGTCTGGTCGGTAAGTAGGTACGAACGAGGATCGTACAAAGCCAAAACTAAACAAACGATATGCAGTATGTATGACACACGCGCACACGCGACGTTTTAAGAGCGAGGGTTTACTTTATACTGAATCAAACTATTCACAAAAACTAAAGAAGACATGTGAGAGGGGGATAAGGAGGATAGGGTAGAACTAACTTCTATCTCTAACGCATAATCCAACGACCACATAGTCTTATGTGGTCGTTGGCATAATCACAATCGAAGGTCGCACAGAAGCAGGAAGCAGGTGCAAGTAAAGATAAGGACTGGTGACATCACCATCGCGTAAACAGTAATCACAGACAATGTCTGTCTATCTAACTCTTACTACGCTACTAATTGTATCCGACTACCCAATTAATATTATTGTTTATTCAAGTCATTTGTTTGATTGTTTATTTAGTTCACTACTTCTAAATTAATTAATTATGTTATTTATTTATAAAATCTATTATTCTCTAGATTAAGCAGTACTTGTACAAGTTAAAATACCTTAAAACTTATAAATTTTTTAATCCCGAAATCCCGGGACTTTCATTTTACAATCCCGGGATTGCCTTCGGGGTAAATCGGCCCGGGATTGGATTCCCTAATTACATTGTATGCAACATTGAAGAAGAAGAACGTATGCCCAAAATATGTATATGTAATATATATTTTGTTATATATATATTGTTTACTCATTATTATTTATAATGAAGTTAAATAACATAAAACAACATGGGGTTTTACCTGTTCGTTCGACTTAATAATTTTTACCTTTTACGTCATGTTTACCTTGATTGCTTTTAGCACTAAATCCAGTTGTAGCAAAGACGTTCTAATCGTGTTTTACAAATTCCATGAATATAACATGTGATGCCTTTTCCCCCATGGGGAATTCTTTGGCACTCACGAAATATTTAGTTTTTCCTCGGATACTCCGGCCATGCTTTTTTACAAACGTCATACTCGTCTATCTTGTCATTATTCTTATGACGAATTCTGTTTTTAAAAGATGATGAATTAGTTCTAGCATCCACTTCTGGTTTCCTAATACGTCATCGAGCCACAGGAAGCACAGAGATCACGCTACAAAGGGATGAGTCCTTCTCATCTTTACTTCAACTAAGATTAAATGATTTGAAGTATGGAGTTTTTTTTTACAGAAACTCGTACAATTTCGAAACATTTAAGTCTGCGCTCACGTCTTTACCAAGCACATGGTTCATTAGGTTTATTTGTTTCCTGGCATCTATCTATCACCCTACCATCATATACTTAATACAATAAGGTTTTTTTCTGTTACACCCCTTTTTCATCCGTCCAACTTAACCGATTTTTACGATTGTGGTGTCATTTTAAAGCTTAAGATCTAGCGCACCTGCGAATCATATACTTATCATATACGAATCATATTAAAAGGTCATTTCGTTTAGGGCTGCGTCCCTCTAGCCTTTTATTTATTTCTAGAGGGCCTTTTTAAAGGTCCAGTGCTGAAAAACTTGCATTATAACGGTTTTAAATGTGATTGTTAACAGCTGATTACCTTCAGATGATTTTTTATCAAAGCCATTTTTTTTTGTTTTTAATATATATTTATTTTCCGGTTCAATGTTTCTACATTATGCACAGAAATTGTAACAATGGTACCATAACATTAGTGGGTTCGCTTCATTGAAGTCACCCTGTGACATGAATAATATTTAGTAAAAGAAAACAGGAAAAGAGAAAAAAAAAAAAAAAAATACAAAATACAAAATTACATTAGATAACGAAATAGATTGGAATAGAGTTTTACTAAGCATTTATCTCTACTAACAAGTCTTGAGGTAGTCTAGCTTTGAGTCTTGAAGTTATTGGTTGTCCAAGGTTAAAAAACACTGCACCAGAGGAAGAATTTAATGACATCATGAAATTTCTTGTAACTTTTTTAATAAAGACACTTATAGGGTCTATACCTAGTTCTTTGTGGAGTTGTTCATTTCTTACAAACCAAGGGGAATTAACAGCAATACGTAGAATTTTGTTTTGAAATACTTGTAATTTTTTAATTTTTGATGAGCACAAGGATAAACCCCATACCGGGCAGGCATAAGTCATCAATGGTCGTAGTATAGATTTATAAATCAGCACTGTTGAAGATGCATTTAGTGATGATTTCCGATTTATAAGAGGATAGAGTTGGGCAAGTCTTGCATATGCTTGATTAAGTTTAATATTTAAATGAGCAGTCCAGTTTAATTTTTTGTTAAGATATACTCCTAAATATTTAATGCAACTATCTGATGGGTTCCAGTTTAATGATGTATTGCATATTTTTATTTTCGGAGGATCATCGTACTTTCTTAGTGAGAAGATTTTTGTCTCGCATTTATTTGCATTTAATTTAATTCTCCATTTAGTAAACCAGGCTAAAAGTGTGTCGATACATGACTGTAGAAGTGATGAGGTTGTTATTACATCGTGATCTTGAACAATTATTGCTGTGTCGTCTGCATATAACGCTAAAGTAGAATTTTGGGGGATTGGAATATCGGACATAAATATATTAAAAAGTAATGGAGCCAAAATTGATCCCTGTGGAACTCCTGCTTTAATGTCTTTTATTGTTGAAAAGGAAGAGTTTATACGAACAGCAAACGTGCGGTTTGAGAGAAAAGATCTCAATATCTCTATAAGGTAAAATGGCAAACCTATATTATACAACTTATACAATAACCCATCGTGCCAAACTCTATCAAACGCTTGAGCTACATCTAAAAATGCAGCAGCTGAGTGCTTTTTATCTTCAAAGCCTTGAACAATTTTTTCTGATAATCTCAATAACTGAAGAGTTGTAGAATGTTTAGGACGGAAACCAAATTGATGGGGTGGAATACTTGTAGCGCCATCAGTGTGTAGTAATATTCGTTTTTGGATAACCTTTTCTAATATTTTGGACAAACTTGGTAGGAGACTAATCGGTCTATAACTTGAAGGATTATTTGCTGGTTTCCCGTGTTTATGGATGACTATAACTTCGGCATGTTTCCAGTAAGATGGAAAATGGCCTATATTAAGACAAGCGTTGAATATTGGGACTAATAAATCTAAAGCTTTGCTTGTTAAATTTTTTAAAATTACATTTGTAATAAGATCATGACCAGGAGATTTTTTATGTGGCAGTGATTTAATTAAGTTATTTATTTCTGAAGAAGATACGGGTTTTCTTGGGAGTTCTGCAGTGCTAATTTCTTTAAAGCAACTAGTAAATTCTTTTACTTTAGCACTTGTATTAGGCTCATTAATTTGGTTAGGAGAAAATGAATTTTGAAAAAGATTTGCAAAAATTTCACATTTTTCTTCGTCACTTTGAAATAGTTGACTTTGCTGCTGAAGAGGAGGAATTACTGTTGATTTACTCAAAATCTGTTTAGTAGCTTGCCACATATTTGAATCACCTGGATTTATATTACTTAGATATTTCTGGTAAGAATCAAACTTTAACTGATCCAATTCTGATTTTACTTGTCTTGTTAATTCATTTAAACGTTTGCGCATCCAGGGCAGTCGATATCTTTGCCACTGCCGACGAGCTTTATGTTTATCTTTTATTAGGTACAATATTCGAGCTGGAGGGTGAAGGTAATTTGTATTTTTAGGTTTAAAGGGTTTAGCTATAGCTAGTTGTACTGACTTTTTAATTGTAAAGGTTAAATGATGCACCACTTCATCAATTTGTTCAACAGTAGTTAAATGGCTGGGTGTGGTTAGAGACTTATCAAGCTCGTATTTGAAGGTATCCCAGTCTACTTGTCCTGTTATTAAGACTTCTCTGTGAGAATTTAATTTGGGTTGTATGAAAAATGTTAATATTACTGGAAGGTGATCCGAGTTTAGTTCTGTAAGCGTCTGATGAAATATTGGTTGCATGAAATTTTTGTATAATACAATATCTAATATATCAGGCTGTGAATGTAGCTGGAACGGATAAAAAGTTGGTTCATTTGGTGCCGAAATATTAACAGAGCTGTTTGATATGTAATTCAATAAACGATTTCCATTTGGATTTGTGGCTCTGCAACCCCAATGCTGATGTTTACAATTAAGATCGCCTAGCAAGAGTGTAGGCACATCGTCATTAAAGATGATTTGTAAATCATTACTTAAAAGTCTCCGATTTGGTGGTTTATAAGCCGAAATAATATTTACTGTTGAGCCATTTTCAACTTGTATTTTTATAGCTACTATTTCAATGGATATGACAGGTGGTAATATAATTTGATTGTGATCAAGTGTCCTTTTAATGAAAATTGCAACACCTCCAGAGGCAGTTGGTAATAACCGATCTTCACGATAAACACAATAGCCACCAACTTTAAAATTTAGTGATGGAGTTAAATGTGTTTCTGTAATGCATGCAATATCAATATTATGCCTGGCTAGAAATGAGATGAAAGTAGATTGTTTTAATTTTAAACCATTTGCATTCCAATTTAGGATGGTTAAGTTTTGAAAAGTATAGTTTTTAAATTTATTCATTGTGTAAAACTTTAGAAATAATTTTATATATAATAGTCTTGATATAGGGCATGAATGATTTAACTAAATTCAGAATGATGTCTTCTAGGGAACCAGAACTCGACTCAATATTTGTATCTGGTTCATCATCTTTTCTCAATTTTGTTATTTTGGCATAGGATGAGGTAGATGGTTTATTTTTAACTTCAGGTTCATTATGAGGACTGTGATTTTTATGGCTAGTTAATTTAGGCCAATCGTCACTATTAATATTTATACTCGTATGTTCACCTGATGTTTTATTTGATGTAGGTCTTAAATCTTTATTTTGTTGTTTCTGGTAGCCAATTTTGTTTTTTATATTTTGATAATATTGACAACCACGAAAGTTTTCTGAATGGCTTTCACCACAATTAATACATGTTGGAGGTACATCTTTTTTGTTTGGGCACATTGTATAATGGTGTTGACCTGTGCATCTCACACACCTAGGGTCCAAACGACAAAAATTTTTGGTATGACCGAACCTTTGACATCTTGTACATTGAGGGATGTTTTTTGATTTTCTTTTTGGTTCAACTGACACAATAGAGTGGCAAAGCTTATTAAGTTTAAATATTTCATTGCCATTTTCGCTGTTTTCTACTTCTGCTGAACATAAGGGAATAGGTGATTTGTCTTTGTTTAGTAACCTACAAATATTTATGACGGGATAATTTAGGTCAATTAGTTCCTTTTTAATTTCTTCGTTTGTAAGCGAGTAAGGTACATTTCTAATTATGACTTCTAAATTTTTGTCTTGAGTGGCTTTAAAAGTGTGGTATTTAATACCTGAGTTGTCATAAAATTTAGTTAAATTTCTGAAATCTTCAATACTTTGAGTGTTAATTTTTAATGTGTTTCCTCTCACTTCTGTAGAGAAATCACAGCAAACTATAGTTTTTAAATCTTTTATTATTTCTTGATGGTTATTTGCTTCTCTAAGAAATATTGGTGGAATTTTAAGTTTTTGTTCAGGCCTAACGGTTGAGTTTAACTGACTAGACTCTGCATCCATATCAGTGTTTTCACATGTAGCATATGTATGATCATTTTCATCAAGCTTAATAGTTTCAAATCTATTTTTCGAATGTAGTTCATCTAAATCTAGTACATACCGTTTTGCAGGCTGAAGTTTACTAACAGAAATCGCCTTTCTCTTACTTGGTAGTATAAAACCTTCATCTGCCGTCTGCTTTTCCATTAATTCAAGAACATTTGATTGCATATTTACAGGATTATTTACAGTATTATTATTTGTTAAGTTATTTACACATGGGCTAGTAGGTACCGATATATCCTTTTCATTATTAACTACATTTAAATTAGAAGGCTTAAGCCTAACTTTATTCATTGTTGTAGGCTTATGACCTACTAGGGTTATGCCTAGGTCGTCGATGTTTAAACCACAAATATGTACACTTACTAATTAAAGTTGTTAAAATAATTATTAAATGATAAAAATATTAAGACACTTTAAACAAAACTGAACTCAAAATAAAATTATTTTAACTGAAATAAATAAATAATTAAAAAAATATCGGAGCAAAATTGAATTTGTTAACTTTAAGTCACAGCCAACAAGATCCTTCCTTATCAAAGCCAGATTGTAAGCAAAAATAGATCATTGTATTAACATTTGTTACCATAGCAACCAATTGAATAAAATAACAGTTAACAGATGTATGCTTTAATATTTCCATTTTTAGCTAATTTCATACTTTGTATTTCTAGCATTTAGGTTAGATTTTTATTAAGGTGTAGACCTGAGCCTTAGTGGTTCTTTTAATCTTTATTATAACTGCTGTTATAAAATGTACGAAATAATTTGATTAGAAGATTAGGCAAGTTATTGTAGTTTACAAAAACATAAAATATATGTTTCCAAAATAGCAGAAAATTCGGCCTAATCAAAAGTAAAATATAAATAACACATTATTTGAAAAGTAGGCTATTACAGTAAAACAAACCTAAAAGTTCTTTAGTCCAACAAAATACAAAGTTAAAAAAATGTTTATAGTAGGCTACAATTTAATAACAATAAGAAAATAAAAATAATGTATAGTATAAAAATAGCTTAGGCTAGGCCTATACTCTTTACCTGAAAAAACCCACATATTATGTCATGCAATTATAGTGCAATTACTTTTAATTGCCAGATATAGGGTTAAGATAATTTTTAGATAAATAAAACTACTAATTTACAATATTTTTTATAATATGTCGATTTTATAGTCTTTACCATTAAGAGTGATTTACCTACCTCAATTATAAGGCAACAATTTATAAATAAAGTAGTGTATTTAAAAATTAATAATTTTCATAAGCTCTCTTCTTAACAGTTGCAGAAATATTAAAATATGCAATTTGCGCACGGGCCCCCTAGTTAATTTGTATTTTCTTTGCCTCCCTGTTTTCTACGAATTCTGTTACGGTATCCTAAATCACTTATCACAAACTTGAATACACTAAACTGTATAACAATACTAAAAAACAAAATTTAATCCTCAATGCCACAAACTCACAGACCATCTAACTGTCATCCACGCATCCTAGTAATAGACTGAGTAATATTTTGTTGTATTTTCCTGATTCAGAACGGTTAAAAGTTGAGACATGTCTGTGTGTCACAGTCCAACACCATGAGAACGCAAAGCTAGCGCTTGGAGTAATCCCCCTATTCACCCAAATTGCCTGTTTGCTTGGACTGATGCCACTTGGCCTAATGGACTGATCTCTTTTATTCGCCCTGAGTTAATTCTTTTTCATGAGTTTTCAAGCAGACTGATACCATTCGTCCCAAAACTAGCAAGACCATAAAAATACACCGGTTTAATGTATTATTTGGCATAAAAACATTATTTTTGAAAAAAATTTACTGACTCCTTTATCCCAACAGCCCTTCAATTATTGATGAAAATTTTACCCTTCTTAATTAGTACACCTCTATTTGCAGTATGTGCTATATCATCCAACTTATTTAAACACCTGGAGAAAATCCATCTTAACACTACCTGAATGCCTAAGCTTTACTAAAGTTGACATGTTTTCACTATTTTCCTGGTTACATGTTTATAAAGCTTAACTCAGCCTAGAACCTAAAACCCAAAAGGCATAGTCTACAAATACCGATTTTTTTAAGAAATCGAGTTGATTAATTTAGATTTTTTCGCGATTTTAGCAATTATACATGAATCTGTCTCTAATATTTTCTCACTGATCATTTAACACCCAATCTACCAAATATCAGGTCTTTAACCATTGTGGTACCCCAGATTTTGTGATGAGTGAGTTGGGTCTTGAAAATATGTTATTGACTCATTGGCACTTCATACTTACTTATCTTGACGTGTTTTGAGCGTTCATATGCGCTTTAATAAAAGCTCAATTTTAGTACCTTTGGTTACTTAAAAGCAAAATTAAAATAAACCATCGTTGTTAATTCTTCAGGACGCCATTATGCGCCGTTATTTGTGCCACAAAACCATTAAAATAATAAGGTTAGCATTACTTTACTCAAAATGTAATTTATTCAAGATCTCGCGCCTAAAGGCAAACTTTCCAAAGTAATTTCTCAGCGTAATGTATTATTTATGAGTGCTTGAGTCAAATTATATAAGTTTCGTGTAACAGCTTCTGACCTCATTTTATTGTATAAAGAATCACAATTCATAACTAAATAAAACTACTTTAAAAAAACTATTAGATATGTATAATCAATGAGTATTTATTTTGATCAACAGCTTCGAAATTATACAAAATTAGAAAAACATAAAACCTTTTGCATCAATAGATTATTGTAGATGTGACAATAACTTCGGTTTGATAATATGCGTGATAGTAAATAAGCTGTTAGTTCTTTAAATGAAAAAAAGTTAATGTGTGTGGTCGTGGGATCCCCGACAGGAACGAAGTTCATCACTCCTTTTCTTTTACCAGCCTTAAGGGGAGACGTCAATGAAAACCTTAAAAATCGATATTTTTATTATTACATTTTTTGATTCTCTACAATTTTCTGAACACGTTGATATATAATACATGCATAAAATAATACTGAAAATAATTTTAATCAATTGTTTTCTGTGATCATGCATGAGAATTTCTGCTTCTAATATAACTAAATCTGATGTCCTACTCTCGAACTTTAGTCTGACCTTTTATGTTATGTTGTTTTATATCCTAGATAATAGATAAACTTCTGTGCTGTATAACCTTATGTTTATTTCATTACTAATTTTGGCATTACTGTGCTGAAGATATTACTATAGCAGACAGGTGATGTTTGATGAGACAGTTAAAAAATAAAATGAAAGGATCGAAGTTAGCTGATGGAAAGGTCTTGAGAGGGAAGGGTAGATTTACATGGAAGTAGATAAACTTCAAAATTATTATGGCCTTGCCATTAGAAGGAATGTTGGAGATATTGAAAAAATTCATAAAGAAATTGGGGCAATCTACTTTCATAAAATATCAAGTAATTATGATAATAATCATTGCTTGTGCCCTACAGGAGAAGACAGCTTGTGTAAGTTTAATAAGTAGGCGGCATTAGGTTCTTCTAAGGAACAGTATGACCATAAGAATTCCCTGCTAACCGTTGTCATGGAAACAATTATACCCATACTTAAAAATGTATCAGACAAGGACTTGCTCTCTAAGTGTACCCATGGGAGAACTCAAAATCCCAACGAGAGTTTAAATAATGTTATTTGGTCCAGAGTTCCTAAAACTAATTTTGTAGGGTTAAACTCATTGAAAATTGCAGTATTAGATGCAGTTGTTACTTTCAATGATGGTGCAATGGGAAGATCCATAGTACTAAACGAAAATGGGCATAACAATGGGACGTAACGCCATTGCTAGTTTTCTACGAAGTGACAAACTACTTATTATAGTAATAGCAAAACGGGAGTGCCGATGGAGGCCAGGTCAAGTCCCCTCGCTTGGCCTCGAACTACCTGGCCTCCATTGGCACTCCCGTTTTGCTATTACTATAGTACAGCAGAAAAAGCAATCCTTCAGTAGACCAAGGAAGCAAGACAGAAGAGAAGCCAGAAAAGGAAGAAGGAAGAACAGGATGCAGAGGAAAAATCAGTATTATGGACCTGGAGACTTTTAATAAGTTACCTGTGATTAGTTTTAGTTTAGTTTTTCTTTTTTTCCTAAAGTTGCGTTTTTACTTTCTCCACCCTATACGTAGTATATGGAGAAAGTATTGTTTTCGTAAAAATGTTCGAATTTGAATTTTCAGTTGAATTATCTGTTTTGGTGCTCCCAGAACCCCAAAAAATTGTTTAGTGCAATTATCTGTGTTGGTGCTCCCTGAACCCAAAAATATTTTTAGTGGAATTTTTTGTTTTGGTGCTCCCTGAACCCAAAAAAGTGTTTTTAACGTGGTGTCTGTCTGTCAGTGTGTCAGTATGTATACACGACCAGAGGGGACACTATTGGTCCGATTTTCATGAAATTTGGTATGTAGGTACTAAACCCTAATATCTCCAGGCGTTTTTTTCATTTTTTGGAATTTTTAATTTTTAAGGGTAATTTACCCCTAAAAACCAATAAAAAACGACAAAAATGCAAATTTCTCAAAAACGGCTCTAACGATTTTGATCAAATTTTCAGTATTTATAGTGCTTAAGATGCCAAACAAAATGACACCACCCGCTTTTATCAAAACTTCGGCGTTTCATAATTATGGGGAAATGTTAAAAAATAAACAAGTTTATGTTGTCAATCTAGCATCACAGCGACGGCCGCACGGGGTAGCACAACGGTAGCGAGGACGGCCAGTAATTCAAAGGTCACGCGATCGAATCCCGCCTGGGACAGTAACTTTTTTATACGATTGACGTAGGTAGAATATTATTTTTTTGTTTTGTTCTAAAAAGTAGTAAATAAAATGATTAAAAACAATATTATTTTGACTACAGTAAGTTGGGAGAAAGTTTGTGTCAGTTAACTGATACCGTTTATTAATATTTAGGAATACTTATTTGCAAAACTAATAAAGATACAGAAATGAAATTTTAGAATTACATTTAAGGTGTATAATTTTAATCTTTCAATTGTTGTTTATTGTTGGTCTGTTTTTTAAATAAATATTTACTGTTTTATTGAATTTTAATTATATTATAATAAAGGTGTAAAATTAATTATAACATCAAAGCTAAGATGGTAAACACAGTTGAATGTCCATTCATTGTAAATACATTCAATAAATAGAAAATTTGGATTCATCAGTCTAGGACCAACCTGAAATTATTGTGTGCATATTTAATTTATTTTACCTGCCTTAAATTACATGACAATAATTTTAGGTTAGGCCTAGAAAGTAATTTTAAGTCTAGGGCTAACCTAAAATTGTTGTATGTATGTTCCCGTTAAGGCAGGTAAAATAAATTAAATATACACACGATAATTTTAGGTTAGCCCTAGGCTGATGAACCAACAATTTATGTTTATTGCATGTATTTTAACTCTTGATGATAATATCTGTACTAAGCCGAACGGAACCGATCGTCTCTTAATTTAAATTGATGAACCAAAACACATGTTCTTGAATGTATTACATTCATTGCCATATCAACCAACTTGATAACGCTTTTTCGTTACACGAATTTTTTATGTTAAATCAAAAAACAAACAAAAAATATTTGAAATTGCCATAGCAAGTAATTAATAACATTTTTTTTTCTTTACGCATTACATTTCCTATTTGTTAACTAAACCGCAACACGCGTTAAGGAACTTCGTTTTGCAGTTAATTTATTAAGAAAAATCATTGGAATATATAAATAGGTTCATAACAATTTAATTTTATAGTAAAACAAAACTGCAAAATAAACTAACAGTATTAGAAAAGCAAAAGAGATCATGAACATAGGAACATACTTCTACATAGGAACAGAATGGCGTTTCCCTTCTTCTTTGTTGGGTCATTTGATTTTATGACAGTGGAGTGTGCGCGTAAAAGGTATTCAGCGATTTATTCAACCACTTTGTAGATTGCGGTTAAATATAAAAATATGTAACACTATGTGAACAATTGACACTTAAACAAATATATAGGGCTATGTACATACAAAGTGGAAAACTGGTGCATGGAGGCGGAAACAATTACAGATAAATAGGCTATTATATCGTTTTTAAAAATCATACTTTTCGTACGTTTGACATTTTCCCCCTTCATCTTGGATAAAAATATCCAATCAAATGATACATTTTCAAACAAGAAAATTGACATATGTTTATGATTTTTATGTAAAATTTGACAAGAAGAATTTAATGGTGAAATAAGTTTTTTTCTGATAACTGCCTTTGAATTCAAGTTAAAAGCATGTGCCGTAGAAATATTTCTGTCGTGGTTTTCCTGGAGAATACATCCATCTAATTAGCAGACTTGATAATGCAAAAGAGTTTAATTGTGTGTGTGTTTTTTTTTTTTATAATTTTTTAAAAATAATTTAATAATTATATTTGTTATAAAACTACATTCAAGATTTTAAACAAATGTTAACTTTAATCTAAAAATCAAATTAAATTAGAAGTTTAATTTTGGTTCACATTAAGTTCCATGTAAAATCAGCCATCCCATTTTAACAGATTAATTCATTAAACAACATTCAACAAGCATAGGCATTTAAATACACTTATAGGCTTGTACACAAGAAGAGATGATATAGGCCGCCTTTATACAAGACAAATAGTAATAACAGAATGCTAATTGAATCTAGTTCGAATCTCGGCTAGACCAGGTAACTTTTCATATCTGTGGTTTGAGGGTAGGAGAGCGGAAGTAAAGCAAACGGTGGTTGGCTCACTTCCAAGCTGACGGGATATGACTGGTAACCTGTTTTCCGTCTTGGGAGCTTTTCATATTTTTACTAAAAGATTTATGTATATATATACAGGGTATATATATTTATTTTTAAAAAACCACAAACATTTTTTATTATAATAAGCCATGAGATTAGTCAAAATAAATAACTTTGAATCCAGGAAAATGTGATATACAACGTTGTTATAGGGAGTTCTTCAAATGTTTAACAAGCATTTCGTAATATTACTTCTCTAACTTTGTTCTGGGAGGTGGGCATAAAGTATTAACATAATTTTAAGGAAAAAGTATTTGGAATAAAATAAAATTTATAATTTGTTTACTTCAAACAGCTGTAGGCCTACATTTTTTTAATATCTTCCAAAAATGCAGATCTTTTTTATAAATTAAATATTTCAAGCATTTTTTTCTCACTAACTGATATATTTTCCTTTAGTTAAGTAAAAAATATGATTTTCAATTCATTTATATTGAATTATAATATTTCTTCAAACAGAAACTAAATTCAACAGTTTGAACTAAGGTTAAAGAACAATGGCTTAAGTTAAAATTCTTCACAAAGTGTAATACCTTTAAGGCCGTTTGAAATAAAAAAATATAGTTTTACTCCAAATATATACTTTTAACAATACAATGTTTAACAATAAGTACAAATAACTTTACATTAAAATAAATTTCTATTGATGTACTAAACACGACATATATATTCCTTATCCAGATAGAACATTAAACTTGTATTATAAAACCAATACACTGCAATTCATTATACATTTCATGCTTTAGGTTCCAATTCAGGATAAAAGAGGAGATACGAGCAGATCAGCCGCTAAGGTAATTTAATATTTCAATATTTGCACCCTTTTTACCGATAGAAAAAATTTATGTTATGTTAATTGTATGTCCAGTTGCGTCCAAAGAAGGTCTGTTATTTCAATATACCCAAAATGTGGGTTGGTATATCGCTTTTTAATGTTTTAATGGGGACGAATCTTTGTTTTTTGTTTGTTTGTTTGTTTTTTTATTATCATTGATAAACATCATGTCTTACATTTGGGGAACAAATGGAAGACATCAAGAACACATTGTCACAAAGTTCTTCCAAATGTGCTGGGTGCCATAGAAGAGAAAACCTTTACAAAATTAATCTAGGTTTTATTCATCTTAAGGGGATTCCCTCCGGAAAAAGGGGTTTTCTATATAGGCCTTTTTTAATTATGTACCATTTTTTTATATTCATTAAACCTAAAAAATTGTTTACACTTTTAGGAGGAACAAAATTTTTACATACCTTTTTGAGTTTCTTTTTGTTTTTTGTTTTTTGGCAAAAAATGTGTTTTTTTAATCTTTTATAAGTTTTTTACTACTGAACCAATTTGGCCGTTTGATATCATGTTTTAAAGTATATAAAAAGCACTAACCTTTTTGGTATAGTTATATTCTCATCACTAAATGTTTTGTAGTTAAGACCTAACAAAAATAAAATATATAAAACAAATTTGTGATTTATACATTTTTAAAGAAAAACTCTTGTATTTGTCGTAGAGGCCAAATACCCAAAAAGTTGCACTATAAGCTACTAAAGATTTGGTACAAATTTCATCACAGTAGCTTTAGCAGTTAAAAAGTTATAAGAACTTTTGTGTAAAAAATATCAAAATTGAAAAGTTGTGGGAAATCTTGTTTAAAGATTCCATTAGTTATTTTAGCAGCCATAGAGGGGTATAATTTGCACAACCAGTACTTGTAGTCAAGATAATATGTTTTACTTACATATTGGAGGCATTGAAAACATAATACTAAACATTGTTGTCCTTCTTTGCAATTGCTTTAAAAAAATAAAAAAATCTTATTAGTTCAAATAGCAAACATAAAGAAGTTCAACTCGGTACCAAACGTAGGTGCGCGCATTGCTTTGACTACATTTTTCACACTGATATTAAGAACTTTTGTCCGGTTTGTTATGTTTTTCTTACACATTATAAACTATAGAATCAGGAAAAACAGGAAAAAATATATATATTTTTTTAATTGTCATTTTCAGTAGGGAATCCCCTTAAAACGAGACATAACTGTTAGCATAAAAATAAACATTAAATTTTTATTAAGAAGTATATATATTATAATAACATGTTAAACAAGCAGTATAATGCATTTTCACCACACTGGGTATACGACAATACTGAGAAATCCGTTTCTCCTAGACACTCTGAAGTATTTAAATATTGTTTTCTTAGTATGAGAACTACTATGAAAATATATCTGGGAATAAATATATTAAAATATTTAACAAAACATGGAAATAGTATCATTTGTGTTATTTTATTCAAGTTATTTACTTAAATATGTGATTTTCCAAGATAAAATCCTTGACAATAAATTCATATTCCTTTATTAAGGCGAGTAAAAATGTTTAAAATGTTGAACAAAACACGATAGTTTCAAATATTTATGAAATGTATTGTTTTCCAAGTCAGACTAACTAGGTTTACACGACCAGTATATATAGTTCTTTGAACAAAAAAATTCCCGTCCAGTTGATTTCGTTTTAAATTTTGGAGGCATTTTTAATAGTCTTAAAATTTTATTTCATGGACAGTTTGTCTGGAATCGTTAAAAAAGCTGAACATTTTATGCAATGGAACCATTAAAACGGCCACCTTCACGAAACAGAATACAAAATACTTCTAGACGGCATCGAGATGACTTCTAGATACATCGAAAATCGAACAAAAAATAGATTTACAAACAGATGAAGTACCGAACAGAGTTAAAACAGAACCTTCTTCGTTCGGTCTATTATTAACACATTGTAGGCCAACTAACAATTTAGAAAATACATTATTTAGACTCACGAAAAATAACATATTTTGAGGTATATAAATCCACAAATATGTTTAAATAATCTAAAATTTTTGTATAGGAATGAAAACCCAGTATACAAAATTTGGAAAGCATGACAATCCAGTTTGTCGGCTAAACAATATTTTAAACATAGTTATTTAAAAACTAGTAAGCCCCGTGAAAATCACAGATACTGTATATGTTTTTTTTTTGTTTTTAAAGGCGAAAAACCTAGGTGGTTACCATCGTCTGACAGATATATTAATTGATACACATCAGAAATAGGCTACATCATAAAAAATAAACTATTTAAATAAACGGTACCTGAAACTGGCACATACTTTGTCACAAACATATTTAAATTACTAAACAGATTCACTGTGACTTCATAATTGTATTAAAGTAGGAGAAGGGTTACATTAAAGTAGGAGAGTAACTAATCAAAATTAATATTATTAAAAACTATTCAATCGATTTCGAACAAATTTGCACCAAACGTGTCAATTAGGCCTGTATAGGCTAGTTGCACGAAAAAAAGGTTTTGAAAATTTTTGAGGCCTACCTAACTAAGTTGACGGGGAATTGTAACTCGGTAAATGTGTACAATTATAGGCTAAGGATTATAAAACTGTAGGCATACTTTTAAAATTGTAGTATTTAACATAAATAAAGATACAAATATTATATTTTAAATTATTTCTATTTCATATTGACATATCAAATTATTTAGAAATTATTAATATTAAAATGAAGAAATTAAATTAATAACGGAATATGTTTATTTGTTATAGGAAGATGTACGAATGTTTCCAAAGCTAAACGAAAGAGTATCTTTTCATTAAATTTGTATAAATGAAAATGTTGATAAGAAAAGGTTGTATTAAGACCAAAACTTATAACGTATTATAAGGCGGCTACATTAGTTCTTTAGCTCATATTAAAAAAAGTCATCTTCACAAGACTTACATTATTGATTGAAGTTGCTAACATAACCCCAAACTATATTCTACGCTAGGTTTTCTTTAAGTAATTAAAGATGATGGGTGAAATCAGCTGATATATTATATTGTTACTCACGTACGTATGTATGTATGTTCGTACGGACTGAGACGGATTAGAATTAGGCCTATCCGCTCAGTAAGATATTTTTTCAAATTAACGTAAAAAATTAATATGTCCTTCAGACAAGCCAATACAAAGTTAAAAGAACAGACTTTCGAAGTTCATAGTAGCTCGAAGTAGGCCGAATCACAGATAAAAGAAACTATTTAGTAGTTTCTTTTATCTGTGGCCGAATGAAACATCAGCCTATAAAACAATAGAAATTTTAAATTGGTGGAAAAGTTGTTTTTAAGATGTTAAAGTGTGTAAAATGAAGTATGTAACAGAAAAGGATAATGAAGTTTGTTGAGCAAAGTTAAGAATAAAAAGGTATTAAATCATAAAAAGATAATTAAAACTTTACTTTTGAATATGGGGTATTCAAAAAACTGGATAATGCAAATAAAAGGTCCTTTAAACAAGAGAAAAGATATCCAAAAGACTTTTGGAAAAATAAAATGTTTAACACTTAAAAACGAATTAAAAAAGAAATTAAAATCACAGGTTTTTATCAAGTTCAGATTAAGAGGGATTTTGCAATAAAACTGATTAATGTGGGAAAGACAAGGAAGAACATTACACAATTAACCAAATTTCAAATAGTAAAAGGGTACCAATTCAGAGATATTAACATTTTTATAAAGAAAAATATATAGTTAAAATTGAAGAGTAAATAAGGGCTTAACAGCTAAAATGTGAAGTAAAAAATGAAGTAAATTACTTCTAGTTTATGAAAAAACACGTGAGGGATAGATTAGTATGTAATTAAAGTAAAATGTGTTGTTAACATATGTGCAAAAACGTTAAAAAAAACAAAGGGACTTTAACGTCGCCGTAAATCAACGAATCTGAAAGAGGCAAATCTTTAAGTGCGTCTAAAAGCTTGAACAATCAGTAACAAATTTAAAAAGGGGAAAAACCGGGACGTCAGAAATCGTGGAAAATCGCCGAATCCAAGCGCAAGGTAGTATGACTACAATTCGAGTTTGTAACGAGTCACGAAGATGAACATAACACATTGACGCAATCGAGAAGTAAAGCGGAGCACCAGATCCCGAGAAATCAGAATAGAGAAGAAAAATGTCCTAAAATCATGTGCATTCAAAGACTAGTAGATTTTTGCAAAGGTTCAAGTTTCTAACCGACCACGGACCAAAGATGGCAGACACGCACACAATGCAAGTATACAAACTATCGCTAAATTAATTTAAAATTATGAATTAATAAAAGTTACCTACGAAGTGTTAATGAAGAGATAGATAATTTTTCCACGATAACGGCAAAAATTAGGAAATTCTACTTTCACTTAAACTCAAGCTAGGAGCAAAAAACAAAAGGGAAAGTGAGGGAATTAATGTGTACCTATTGGCCAGCTTTTTTCCCCTACAAGAGGAGATGGGGAAAAGTATTTGCAACATCGTTAGTCAAATGAATAACTCCTTGACACCTTGCATCTCGTTATAACCATTTTATTAAAAGTATAAACCATTAAACCATTATACTTCGAAAAGTAAATCGTGGCATAGTACGAAAACTGTAATAAACATTTTCAAAGTCGGTAACGTGCAAGTTAGGATAGTAAATTTAATGCTATGATTTGCAAATAAATAAACGCATCGCAAAGTCAGTTGTGATCTACAAGGATTCCAGTGGCTATTACTATGTATAAATTATATACCAAATAACTGGAAGAACCAGACGATCCTTAAGGACAGGAGAAATCTCGGGAGACCACAGCGGGTCTACAGAAGCCAGCAGATAACCACATCCTTCAATACCGCCTAATAGGAAAGCGCGTCTAACACGATACCAATGTAACAATGAAGTGTCCACGTCACCTGTTTAAAGTAGCATAAATTCCAGCAAAGACAAATTAGGACTTTTAACATAATTAATTTTGGAGAAACATAAACAATTGTTAATAAACTAGCTGGGTGTGCGTGCTTCACTACGGGTTAAGCTCGATAAAAAAAATATCAATTTCAAAGGCATCCCGTATACTCTTTGTTAATACGCTATTTACACTATGTACAACTTTCTTAGCTTAAGTGTATAAAATATTTATCTTTCAGTTTTATTAATACCTGTCGAAGGACAGCCTTTTTATATGCTTATTTAAAGAACCTCCTTGTAAACAATGTTCTTTGTCCGGCCTTCAGGTTGCAATATCACCAGACTGTCAGGTGAGCTTACACGGGAACAGGCTACGTATATTTGGCCGTGGGAGAAACAGTCATTTCTTAAATCCTCCCCAGCCACTTTCAAAGACTGACCTTGCGTTTCGTTTATTGTCATAGCAAAGCACACTTTGACGGGAAACTGCAGACGTTTGAACTGAAAAGGGTAGTCAGTTGGAATGATAGGTATTCGATGTAGAAACACGGTTTCTCCCACACCACAGCATGTGATAATGGTAGCTTCAATAACGTGTATGTGCAAAGCCTTAACATGCATTCTAGTGCCGTTGCAAAGTTTTGGAGGTATCAAGTTGGGCAGAAGCATTATTGGTGATCCAACTTTCAAACTGAAATTGTGAGGTGGAACTCCTGGTGGATTTAAAGTGTGTAAGAACTCCACAGGGTAGTGAATCGCATCATCCACCTCAACAACAGAGTCCACAGATATTGTTGTAACGTTAAGATGTTAACAACTATGTTAAATCTCAAGTTAATATGTTTTGTCGTTTTTGAGAAATAGTGGTGAATAATGAGTCAGTGGCACTTGACTTTTATATATATTTCTAACGCTTTTTACGTTTTAATAACCTTAAACGCAAAATATTTTAAAATCCCATCTTATTGCACATCCATCCACAGCATAAGGGAACCACTATGTTAAGTCTCAAGTTAATATGTTTTGTCGTTTTTGAGATATCGTGATGAATAGTGAGTCAGTGGCATTTGAATTTGATCTATATTTCTAACGCTTTTTACGTTTTAATAATCTTAAACGCAAAATATTTTACA
Organism: Philaenus spumarius; assembly: GCA_018207615.1. NCBI lineage: Eukaryota > Metazoa > Arthropoda > Insecta > Hemiptera > Aphrophoridae > Philaenus > Philaenus spumarius. Next base: position 664,510 of record JAGFPH010000251.1, on the reverse strand, counting down.
ATCCCGTCGTATTGCACATCTACAGCATAAGGGGAACCACTATGTTAAGCCTCAAGTTAATACGTTTTGTCGTTTTTGATATATAGTGATCATCAGTGAGTCAGTGGTATTTCGATTATATATATATATATATATATATATAT
>JAGFPH010000251.1:632687-642763 GCA_018207615.1 Philaenus spumarius | reverse complement strand
CTGAGCGCGGTTAAACCCACAACACGTGTTCTTCTCTGTGACTGAGCTTGGTTAAACACATAACACGTGTTCTTTCCTGTGACTGAGCGCGGTTAAACCCACAACACGAGTTCTTCTCTGTGACTGAGAGCGGTTAAACACACAACAGCACTACACGTGTTCTTCCCTGTGACTGAGCGCAGTTAAACCCACGTGTTCTTTCCTGTGACTGAGCGCGGTTAAACCCACAACACGTGTTCTTCCCTTTGAATGAGCGTGGTTAAACCCACAACACGTGTTCTTCCCTGTAACTGAGTGTGGTTAAACCCACAAAACGTGTTCTTCCCGGTGACTGAGTGTGGTTAAACCCACAACACGTGTTCTTCCCTGTGACTGAGCGCGGTTAAACCCACAACACGTGTTCTTCCCTGTGACTGAGTGCGGTTAAACCGAAAAACGTGTTTCCCTACGGTTTTAACTGCACCTGTCTAATTCAATTTACTCTGGAAAAGAGGGGGTTTAATCGTTGTCTAGAGCAATTGGTTTTAAATTAGTTGGTAGGAACCCTTCTACCAGTGCAGGTTCAGTAGCCTATGAAAATAGCGACTATAAAACAACTTGCAATCGTTCAAATTGGGCACCATCTTGCTAGTTATTCATAAGAAAACCTTCCTATACCGTAGTACTGGAAGTGAGGGATTTAACCACGCTTAGCAAGGAAAGTGTTAATCATACAATATATTTGTTTAAGGCAGGTTAAAAATGTTAAATGAAAATAAATTTACACATATTGACAAAATAGATAACAACAGAATTTAATAAGAAACATAATTTAAGAGTTAAGTAATATATGTTAATATCTGAAAAACGAATTTAGAGAACAAAGCTACTTTTTATCAATGTTTTTGTCTTCAAATTCTACATAAATATAAATGTATCAAATGATCACGATTGTTTTAATTTTTGTAAAGAAACTAATTGGTTAGACCTATAGATCGGCGTATCAAAGATGGCGGAGAGGAATGTCTACACTACCATAAAGAAGTTAGTTCGTAAACGCTCCATAATTATCTATGTTCTAGTAATTCCTAGCTTTTTTATATCAATCAGTTCCCGTATATTTCCAGCACCCTGTAAAATATGAAGAATCAAGTGTTGAATAAGAGTTCGTATACGTTGGTTGTTTATTTTTGTAACTAGGTTAAGCATGCGTTGAATTTGCACTGCAATTCAATCTTTGCTACTCCAATATTCATACACAACAAGTATCTTACTCCAGTATCTTTTGAGGAGTCTGAATGTTGGAATAACGAGATACAACGCAGGCTTTATTTTCGTTTACTTAGATTTGAAGAAGAAAATGGCGATGCATAGAAAGATACAAAGTTGATGTATTCGTACATTTAAAAAATCAATACATCGCAATACTTTTACTCAATGTCTGAGTTTGACCATAGTTGAATATATTTGTATAAATATTCACGCGATCATATTCTTATATAACACTATAGTTATTTGTGTATCTAGGGTGCAAAGTTGAGTTTGTTGCACGAGATAAACCTTTGGCAAAGTTAAGGGTGACAAATTAAACTTTGCAACCGTGATACAAACAACGTAAAGTGCGCAAAGTAAACAGCTGGAGTGCGAAAGTATTACTTTATCGCACGTCAGCTGGTTAGCCGTGAGGTAAAGTAAAACAAAGAGGTATAATTACTTAGCGCTGAACACATGTAGTTCATAAATAAATATTGAGCTTGACTTGTGAGAATATATACTTGATAGAATAAACTTTGAACCCAAAATCTCGCAACTAATACGTTTATTAACTCAAACGCGTTTCAACGATAAAGTCGCCATCTTCAGTGATGCACGTAAATAGTAAAACATAGTAAAATAATTGTAAATAATGAATTAGGACCCATACAAAATTCTATATTAATATGAAAATAATGTATTGTATGAGATTATTATTAGGCTAGTAAATGTTTTAGTTATATAGTTATTGTTAGGCTAGTTGTAATAACGCAAGGCAATTGGTAATGCCCCACTAATGTAACTTAGTCTTAAGCCACGCCCCCTTTGAATTCAGTATAAATACGGGGGATGGAGCACTGTAAGATTAGTTATAGTTTAGTTCGTGCATCACAAAAGATGGCGACTTTGTCTTTGAAACGCGTTTGAGTTAATAAAAGTATTAGTTGTGAGATTTTGTGTGCTAAGTTTATTCTATCAAACATGTAGTTTAGTTTGCCCACTGCTGTGAGTTTGCAAAAACACACTTTATTAAACAGATGTAGCCTACGAACAATATTTTTTCTTAACATACACATAGCATATACGCTAAATACATTTTGGTTTCATATATATATCGATCCACGCAAACAATTCAATTTCTTCGGCTGGCATTAAAATGCCGAAGTATTGAAATGTTGCGAAAATTCTAAACGTTTTACCACTTTTTATGACTTTTCTCGACGTTTTCGAGGTCTCTGAACACGATAAAGCAGTACAAAATGTTGGGTCCGTGTATCAGTATGCATGTCCCAGTCTGTGGACACGATATGTGCACTCACTGATTTTGGTAGTGCCAAAATCTTCGTAATTTCATTGCGGAGAGTTGAAAAGCTTTTAAGCTTTCTAGCGTGACAGCAATGTGACGTGTGTGACAAAAACGTAGGAAATAAACAATATTGAAGCAGGGTTTTTAAATATGTCTACAACAAAGACTAGATAGCAATACAAGGAATAAACAAAATGTACTACGTCTCATTGCTTTGCAATAATCTATTAGAGCCAACCAACTAATTCAGTTCGTTTAAATAAAAGTTTATTCCAGTGTTTTCTATATGCAAAAAGTATTTTATCTTATCTCAATATAAAGCGTGTTTGTAAAAAACGTTTCAAGAATTCAGGATATTATTGTACACGTACAAATTATTAAAAACGTTAATATAAAAGTATGTCCTAAAAGGCTTAGTTGTGTGTCCATCCATCTGTTTGTGAAATAAAAAAATATTATTTAAAACCCACTTACAATACAGAGGTGAAACTCTGCACGTATTTTGCCCTTATAAAGACCTATGTAGAAAACAAAATTTAAATATCTTGTAGCCTTTCAAAATGGCGGGCATTAAAAGTTTTTATATTCAAATAACACAAAAACGGCCGTATTCACAGAAATGTACAAACAATTACGTTTTCGTGGCTGTTTACTCCCAAAAAAGACTGTTTCAAAGAAATTTGACAAAGGATATCGAAGTCGGTTCACGAAACATGGTGACACTTCATTGATACACTAATTGCTATTTGGAAATTGCTAACTCTACAATAAAATTAACAGCTGATTTTGATGATTGAAATAGCAAATTGTTATTGTAAATACAATTCAATGCTAATAACCAAGTGATTACAATGAAACTGTATTTGAAGTGTTTAAGTTTAATTTAAAATAAGTTTATTTAAATTGTTTACTAGGCCTACATAATGGCAGATAATCAAAATCACAACTTAGAACTTAGTAATTTAGAAATAGCTGATTGGCCGTCATTTTCGATGGGGTTAAGATAGATACCTCTAATTTGCGCCATTTTTCTTTATTTATCAAGCCCTTTAAAATGAGGTATCACTTGATATGGGTTTGTATTTAAGATTTTTGAATTACCCTCTTAAACCCCCATTTTGGGGTAAGGGATGTAATGGACGGTTAAAATTAATTTCCCTTAGTCATATAAAGATATCAAGAAGCTCATTTATTTATTTATACTTGTTCCAAAGTTATGAGGGGGGGGGGGCACTTTATGGACACCCGGAATATTATGTTTTGTGATTGTTTTTGAGTGGTAATTATGGAGTGAACAGAAGAAATTATATTTAAACGATGCTCACAAACCTCTTACTTTTCAGATCAAGATTTAAAAGTTTGAACAATCGCGTAAAATGTAGTTTTTCTAATGGGACGTTGAAATTTGGTCAATAATAACTAATAATTAGTGTTGATAGCTTGTAACCACTATTAAGAGGATTTGATAACCCTTAGTAAATAAGATAATGGGTTATCTTATTTCATACCTCATTTTGTAAGTTGTGTTTTTATTGTCTTGTCACATTTCAAATTGAAACCTAAAAAAATTAAAATAACATAAACTAGATTGTCTATATTCATGACAATGTTGTCACTTCTGTCGGCAGTCCCTCGACTGCTTTGTTTTTACTTTCTCCTCCCTATAAGTAGTATATGGAGAAAGTATTGTTTTCGTCCAAATTTTCGAATTTGAATTTTGAGTGGAATAATCTGTTTCGGTGCTCCCTGAACCCCCAAAAAAGGTTTAGTGGAATTATCTGTGTTGGTGCTCCCTGAACCCAAAAATATTGTTAGTGGAATTATTTGTTTTGGTGCTCCCTGAACTCAAAAAAGTCGTTTTTTTTTTTGGTGATGTCTGTAAGGATGTGTACAGAGCTGGAGACAATATTATTTTTGTCCGATTTTGATGAAATTTGGTATGTAGGTGTAGTTCTGGAATAGCTCCAGGAGTTCTTTTCATTTTTTTTAATTTTAGATTTTTAATGGGTTTTACCCCCCAAAAATAGCCAAAAAACGAGAAAAATCTAAATTTCTCAAAAATGGTTCTAACGATTTTGATAAAATTTGACTTGTTTGTAGCCCTTAATGTACCCTACCATATGCAAAAAAAAACATCTATCTAAAAATTCTCATTTATGTAATAATAATAATAATAATAACTGATTTTTGGCCAAAAAAAGGGTTGTTTTTCAAAAAATTTCAAAACCTTTTTTCGTGCATCTATACAGGCCTAATTGACATGTTTGGTGCAAATTTGTTTGAAATCGATCGAATAGTTTAAATAATAATAATATAATATAATATGGATGTGTGTTACATGCATCTAATATTTTCTATTGTAACATTTTGTTACGTTCGTTAATATACGCGCCTTATTTTACTGATTTAGGCAACCTATCCTACCCCTAGTTGACCTACCGCCCGATTGACTACGCCACTAATCAGTGACATCTCTGCTTTCTTCTTTGCAAAGAAGATTCGAGAAGGGCTGCGGCCATTTTTGCTTTGTGCTTTCGTTTGAAGTTACACGCAACGTTCGCTGCTGATAATGTGAAAGTTGTTCTGGAGGAAAGTGCTCTTGTATAGCGTAATGTTTTGTATTCAGAGTAAAAATATTGAGATGCAGCGTTTTCTACAGTACAGTAATGTCGTTTACTTCTCTGAAAACATGTGTAGTGTTTCCTAACGTTTTCCAAGTTACACTCAGTGTTAACCCAGGTAACTGTTCTGTTCTCATTCTATTAGGTTTATGAATTCTAACTGTCGATATTCATCCATATATATATTAATTGTGCCTATATAATGTTACCTTTTCTTTATTTAAAATTCTATTATTCAAATTTAAAAAAAACCAGACTCAGTAATATTTAACCTAACTTCTTTAATACTATCAGATTGTAAATTTTTTTGTTACTAATTTTGTACGTTAAAACGTTCATACTTAAAGAACTCTGTAAAAGCATATGTTTAATGGACTGTGTCGTTAATTTTATTTTAAAATCAAATTGGAAATTACTATGATTTTTAAAGCATTCTGCCTGTCAAGCATGTTCCAACGTTAATGTTCTGACAAACTGTAACAAGCATTATGCAGCGCCATTTTGAACATGTTTTTTCTGTATAATGTCAGATCAGTAATTTGACTGTGTTTGGTCTGTTCTACAGTTTAACTGGGTTCTACTCCTGCCTAAAGTTTTCTACATCAACTTAAAACTTCCAAACATCTGGCTATTTATTTTTCAACATCTATCCAAAGCATTTGACAGCCAACCTATAGAAAATATAACAAAAAAAGAGAACATGTTTATGGATATTTAATTTTAATCCTGTTTTGTTGTAAAATACAAACCTTTTGCTTAATATCTGCAAACCTACATAAACTTTTTAAGGGATATTTCTACAGAGTGTTCTTGTTAATGTAATGTAAATTTATTAATTTATTGTTTAGCTTAAGTTATGTAAACATAAAGGGTGGTGCGCAGCTAGCTACTTTTCGGCAATTACAATCCCACAGGGATTATCCAAAATTTATTCAGTTTATAAGGTGACGTCACAAACTAATTTATTCTCAGTTTAGTCCATTTTTTTTATTTTTTTTATTTTTCCAAAAGTTTTCTTTATAATAAACATTTTGGTTGATCAACCGTATACCTATTCAGGTATACTAAACTAGGCATAATAACTCTTGCGTTGGTTAAGCGTATATGTTATATTATAAGCCATTTGGTAAATTTTTACTGTTTATAAATAATTATTTTGTCAAAAATCAAATGTTGTAATATTTGTCAAATATATCTCATAAAAATTATTCACAAAAAGGGGAGGGTTTTATTTTTCTTTTCAGGGTGGGTTAATTAATTTTTGTTTAATCTAATCTAAGGGCGCATAATTTAATTTTGTTCTTGATAAATAAGGGCGTATAAATTTTGTTTATGACAAACTATTTAGTTGGTTGAATAAACTATGTAACTGATTTCTGTGTATATAATTTGTTTTACATAAGTTACCTTTTGTAAATGGATGAATAACGCTTATTCCAGCAGTTTTTTTTTTTTTGCAGATCAAGGTAAGGTTATCTCTGTTAATTTTTTTTTTTTGGTTAATTCATAATACTGTGTCGTCTATTCAAGGTCCAGTTCAGCTTCCGTTTAGTTTAAAGTAAAGACGGCACAAGTTTCTGGTAGCAGTAGCGGGTCGATTCTTATATAGGCCTAACCTAAAATTTTATTCTTTGGTCACACACCTTGACGCATGAAGTAAAGCTCTAGGTTACTTTCCAATATTAAATTTTCTTACCAGGTCAGCTTCACATTGGAGCAGCTGTTTTTGTTTGCATTGGTATTTTGTTTAACAATTTTTCGTAAGTTATTTAGTGGCGCAGTTTACCTTTTTTTATATCTACCTTGTCCGTCATATACCTAAACACAAAATTTTCCTAACCAGCATATCTCAAAACCAACACAAATGTTTTTGATGAAATTTTAATTTTTTTTTGTTTATTAACTTGTTTGCATTTAACTTTCGGAGCAGTTGACTTAAATAAGCAAGGAAAACAAAAAAAGAGGTTTTCCTTAAATAAATAAAATCAAAAAAAATTTCCTTGCTCATTTGACTTGGCGTTTTAAGATCGCACATCCGTACAGCACATATATATTTAAATTTATATTGAACATAGATGCAGGTTAACCATTTTTTTTTTTTTATATATATATACATTCATTTTTTTTTTAACCCAAACACATTCAATTTTTTTTTCTTTAATTGCGGAGCAGTTTCGGGTTAGTAAGGAAAACAAAAATATTTAATAATCTTATAAAACAAAAAAAACAAAAAAATTATAAAAACGCATTCAAACAAAAACTTCCTTACTCACTTGATCTCTGCCTTATATTACGCACCTTTTATTATTTTTTTTTTCTTTCTTAACATCACGTTGTTTTACAATTTTTTTTGCAAACATTTCACCTTTTCTATAATTAATTTTTCATATTCAACATGGGTGATTTAACGAAGGTAATTGATTATCTTAGAAAATCTGAACTCGCTTTTGAGGTGGTTACTCGCGGAGGCCGAGTCGAGACTGTCAGGGCTATGCGGACTGCTCTAAGGAGTCTGCTTCAGGCAGGTTCAGAGCAGCTCGTAGAAACCATAAGTAAAGAAAATTTACCAGAGCACTTGGAGTTGGCTCGTTACTCATTTGATGATTTGAACGATGAGTTGGATAATTTAGATTCTAATCAACCTTCAAAATTAGAAAGATTAGCTGCCAGATTAAACCTGTTTGAGCAAAGATTAACCTTTTTACTAAACGTTTTGAACAATTTAAATCTCTCTACAACCGATTGTAATGTGGAATGCAACCAAATTATAACTGATTTCCAAAGTATCAAATTAAAATTTCAAGGCTTAAGAACTAATACATCTTCTGAAACAAATTTATCACGGCTACCTGCCGCCTCGACTTTGCCAATCGTGAGTGACGTTGCGCCCGAACATTTAAATTCTGTTTTTGTGTCAGAAAGAAATTTGTTTGCTGAGAATAATAGGTTGTCAAATTCATTAGGTGAAGCTCAGCAGCTTTCATCTACTGGGTTTTCCTATGGAAAGCTGAAACATCCAGCGGAAAAACTTTTATGTACTTTACCAATAACAGACGGGTTTGATCTGGAAAAACTTATTAAGTTTATTAAAATCTGTTTGAATTTATGCCGAACTTATCCTGATTTGAATCGGAATATAATCACTGTTCTTTTGCCTTACGCTCAGGAACCACTCAGTTCATGTTTGCTGCGACACAGCAACTTTCCTGATTTCCATAGAGAGGCGCTCAACTTATTTGTACCTGCGAAAAGACGCCGCACCCTGGAGCAGGACCTCTTTTATCGCCCCCAGGGGCATAATGAGACTCTGCACCAGTTTGTGAGTGAAATAAAGGAAGCTGCCCAGGTGCTTCTAATAAATAAAAATCCGGCAGAGATTATAGAAGTAATTATAGATGCCCTCTCACCGGAAGTCAGGAGTTGTCTGGTGTTCGCCAGCAAACCTTCTAATTTTAATGATTTGGACAAATTATGTGCCCAAGTAAATAACGTTTTGTTCACTGACAAAGAGAGGTCACCCGTCTCTAAAAGTTTTTCCAGACCAGAACCAGAAGTTAGACCCATAAGGTCACCAATAATATGTTATAGGTGTGGCCAAAAAGGTCACACAGCGCCACAGTGTGGGAGCGCCATGCATCACCACAACTCTACACAATACAGACAAACACATCCACACAATCAATACAACAATAGATTTTCACTTCAACAAAAAAAACGATTCAAGGGGCGAGAAATAGCCAGTTTCTCTCTACATGCCCCAAAAGCCAAAACCGACTACAGCCATATTTTTTTTTACCAGTCTTTTTATAAAAAAAAATACCAATATTCAACACCTTATAGACCAAAACATAAACAAACCATAAACTCAACACCTTCGAATCTTAAAACTCACAATTTAAAATGTAACAAAGAGTTTCCAGCTCTAGATAGGTTTCATAAGTCATCTGGTGCTAGACCAGAAATGTGTACCCCGTTTTATTTAAGACCCACGTGCCTTTCTTGTAAATCAACTGGTCACTATAACTGGGAGTGTCCTTCTTTTGACCAGCACAGGAGCAGGGTCACTCGCTTCTCTCCCTTGGCAAACAATTCACTTACTAGGAAAACGTATAAGTGTTTAAAATCAAAAGGCTTAACCAACAAAATTTTACCTCTTGTGGAGGTTAACATCAAAAATTTTAAAACTAATGCTTTATTAGATTCAGGGTCAGTGAGAAGCATAATGTCAGCAGACCTTTTTGAAAAATTAAAATCTTTAAACTCAATAAAGTCCGTTAAAGAGGTAAAATCGGAGTGCCTCACTGCCAACGGAGAGAGGTTAGCTATCAATGTAGCCTGTCAAGTTCAGTTAAAGGTTGAACACTGTAGCTGGAATTTTGAAATTTTAGTGGCACCTCAGCTATCGTGTCCTTTAATTTTAGGGTCCGATTTTTTCTTAAAAGTCGACTCGTGTTGAATCTTTTCGAAGGCACCTTTACCTTTAATTTTTGTAAGGCTATACATTTCAAATTAATTAATTTTCAAAAAAGGGCACCTCCTACTCTAAGCTTATCCTCTGCTACTCCGGTCTCTGAAAACCCGCTGGGTCATCTTAATGACGAAGGTCAAAAGGTGATCTCAGATTTAATACAAAAATTTCCTAATGTCCTCACTACTCAATTAGGCCTCACAGACCTAATCAAATATAAAATAGAATTGAAAGACAACATACCTGTGAAGAGTCAACCCTATCAACTGGCACCTCCGAAAATGCAATTTTTGAGGGAGCACATCAGAGACCTTGTGGAGAAGGGAGTAGTAGAAAAAAGCATTTCAAATTACTCCTCTCCGGCTTTTCTTGTTCAACATCCTGAGAAGAAACCCAGGATGGTTATCGATTACCGTAAACTTAACCAGCATATCGTAATCGAAGCTGT